>DWGW01001108.1:0-12082 GCA_018247775.1 Udranomia orcinus
TTTTTAGTCTCAATCAAGGATATTATTGTACTTTAAAATGGTGAGTGGAAACGTTGACGTCTTTATTTTGTTTTTACTTAAAATAAGCAACGGTTTTTCTTCTATTTCTTTTCTACGGCTATTAGCTCTGTTAGCCATTAGTCTTTTTTATATATTTATTTATAAATAAAAACAATATAAATGAAAAAAATGTTTGTAGAATGTCACTGCCAATTGCAACCGACTTATTTAATAATGAAGTTCTGAAAGAGAACGCTTGCTTAATAGCAACTGTGAACCTTAAGGTTAAACATTTAGGTTAGTTAATCAGACAGCGTATATTTTAATTACTCTCATACAGGTAGATACAAATCGTAGGTATACATACATAAAAGGTGATAAAATCATGTTAATGTTAATTGAAAACGTGGTAACACAAGAAAGGTAACAGTAAATTTGCATTTTAATCGTAAAGTTCCGATACGCATAAAACACTCAAACTCGAAATCGAATCGAACAAACTCGATTTTTTGTAAGAATAACAAAGGATTTTATTTACTTTTATCTAAATCAATAGTGCAAACTTGTTTATTCTATGATAACTTCCACCGTTCCGCCCAAAAGAATTTTTATTTGTTTGTATTTTAATTTTTTTAGTAATAATTATTTTCAAATATTCTACTGCCAACTTTATGTACCTATACGAGTATACGAAGGAGTAATATTAAAACTATGTAAAAACGTAAAGTTTACGTTTTACAAATCGTACGGTTTGTATGATAAGCGTATAAGCCGGTTAAATTGAGTAACGAAATTCATTCCAAAAATGTATTGAAATATAACACCTGCCTACATAATATATAGACAGTTGTAGATACTCCATGTTATGTGATATCATAATCATAAAGAACGGGCTTTGTCGCTTGTAAGCTATTTCAGATTACCCAATTTTAGAAGAAGGATATACAACACTTAAAACATGAAGGGCAGGGTATAGGTACGTAAAAGAGGAGGATTACACATAACAACTTCTTTTTATACCGTATCTATCTTCGTCTTTTTAAATACCTTCGTTGATTTCTGTTCGACCTTTACATTGGCAAGTATAGAATGCATATAGCATTAAGTCCGTCTTTTGTACCTTTATGAACATTGGCGTAATAAAAAATAAAGTTTAGATAAATAAAATGAAATAGTACAACATATTCATATGGGATATAAGTGTAAGGGGAGATATAAGTGTAAGGAAAGCACTGATAGTTAACCAAACTAAGAAAATATTGTTTCGCGTGTTTTAAAAAACATTATTTACAAACTGATAAAGGAAGAATAAGTTTGTATTGGTATTTGTGCAGCATTTTATCATTCAAATCTTATCATCTACGAGCGCAATTCCGTTAGTAGTTTGAAGATAACGTTAACTGCATTTTGATGTATAAGGATATTAATTTGCTGATGTTTGACCTTACTTAGTAAGTTCTTTAGGTCGCATGTGTGCAGATGGTAGTAATGGTCATCTATTTTTTAGTTCCTAATCTGCACTTACAATAATAACAATGATATTGTTGGGAAATGGTGTGGGTAAGTGCGAATATTTCCTGCACGCATTGTTTCCAAGTTTCTTTTTGGAATAGGTATAAAAAAAAATTTAATACATTTAAGTTGAAAATAAATGTATCATATTATACCTGGATCTAAATAATCCACTCTTTGGTTTTCATAATACTGTTTGATTTTTTATTGTAAAAAGCTATAAATACACGTAGAAACAACTATTGAACCAAACCTTTTATTATTATCTTATGTGGTATTCAAGCTAATAGACTAATAATAATAATTTATAATCGTATATAACTAAACTAAACACTACTACAACTATAACAACAACTAACTACACCTAACTAAATATAAACCTATGATTTTTAACAGACGAAGTAATTTCTTTTTTCAGGCCACCATGTTCCTTATTTTATTCACGCTAGTAATAGCAATGTATGTGAATGCTGCCAACATATTGGTCATAATTCCTTTTACTTCGAAATCTCATTATATAATGCTCAGTCCCATCGGGTTGGAGTTAGCTAGAAAGGGACACAACGTAACCGTCATAACAGCTATTAAAGAACCGAACCCCCCGGCTAATTATCATGAAATTATGGTCGAACATAAAGAAATTTGGGATGTTTTGGGTAAGGCATAACTTACGGTATGGTAACCTTATGATAATTTAAAGGCAGGCAGGAAACTGAAACTATGCATACATATTACAGGGCCTATTGTCATATAAAGCATATTTATAAAACTGATCATATACGATGACATACTCGTATGTTGTATTCAATGGTTTGATTAAAAGGACTTATCGATTTATTTATTAATGTACTTATTCATTAATACAAAGTATGTGTCCAGATTTGCATCACTTATCTTTACATGTATTTGGCATTTCAGGCAAAAATAGACCAATCATCTTCGATATGATTAACAAATCTTTTGTGGACTTTCTCAACGAAGTTCTGTGGAAGGGTGGACTAGGTTTCATTGAAATTGTGCTTAAGTCGCCTAATTTGCAAGAATTCTTGAGGAAAAACAACACCTTTGACTTGGTCTTCAGCGAACAATTTTACCAAGAGTCATTGAATATACTGGCTTACAAGTACAAAGCGCCGCTCGTACTCGCCACAACGTTAAGCAATTGCATGAAACATCACTTCGTCGTTGGAAATCCATTGCAGTTGAACACAATTATTTTCGAACATTTAAGATCAAAAGACCCTACTTCGACTTGGGGAAGAGTACAAAATATATATGCGATGGCTTATGAGTATGTATGGTGGAAGTATTGGTACTTAGCAAAACAAGAAGCGTTAGTAGAAAAATATATTCCTAATCTGGAGAAGCCGATACCAAGTTTGTATGAAGTGCAAAAGAACACTTCATTGTTTTTTATTAATACTCATTTTAGTTTCGATCCGGCCATGTCACTATTACCAAACATTTTAGAAATAGGTGGTATACATCTATCCCGAAGCAATAATAGTCTCCCTGAGGTAAATGCCTATTTTTAAATATAAAATGTTATTAAATAATGAATTCTGTATTTTAATGTACAATCGGGCTGTTGAACTTAATAATTGTGTTTCAGGATTTACAAGATATTCTCGACAATTCCAAACATGGGGTCATTTATATGAATTTCGGTTCTAATGTAAAAGTTTCAGACATGGACAATGATAAAAAAATGGCTTTCTTCAGTGTGTTCGGAAAACTTGAACAAACCGTATTAATGAAGTGGGAAAAAGATGTAGTGGAAAACAAATCAGATAATGTCGTTGTAAAGAAATGGTTTCCACAGAAAGAGATTTTGTGTACGTATTGAAATGACCAAAGCTAATATTGTTTGTTACTTGCACTGGATTACTATTGGTAGTTTTTGGTAGTACTATTGGTAAAATGAAAGGATTGGAAAAATAAAAGGATCGCCTAAGATACATTTATTAACTATTTGGATAAGTATCGGGATTAAATTAAATTAATATTCTTTACATTACAGGTCATCCAAACGTAAGACTATTTATATCCCATGGTGGATTAATTTCAACACAAGAAGCAATATTTAATGGAATACCAATTCTGGGAGTGCCGGTTTATGCCGATCAATACAATAATATAGCATTAGCCGAGGGGCACGGATTTGGTAAAGGTCTACAGTATCATGATATAAATGTTAATACACTCACAAATGCTCTGGATGAAATGCTTAATAATAAATCTTATAAGATTAATGCAGAAGAGTTAGCAAAAAGGTTCAAAGATAGACCGATGACTCCATTGGATACTACTGTATGGTGGTTAGAATACGTCATAAGAAACAGAGGAGCACACTACATAAAGAGTCCTTCGAGGAACATGAGTTGGTTTATGTATTTTATGATAGATATTTATATTTTAGTATTAGCGACAGTATTAGCGCTTATTCTTTTTGTAATTGCTATAAGGACAGTTTTGAAGGGATTATTTAAGTTTACGAGTAAGAATGATATAAAGAAAAAGCTTTCTTAATAGTCATCTTAAATTAGATATTATTGTTAATTAGCTAATTCTACTAATATCTTTGATTATTATTGTATGTGACCTATTTTTGTTGAAATAAATAATAGTTTTAAAAAAACTAAAAAAAGGCAGTTCAAGGTTCCAGCAGCCATCTTCCAGTCCCATCGTCAGAGTAGCTCAATGGTACCATAATAATCATATGTCCTCATCATTAGGAGAAATGGACGTTAAGACGAATGTTATGAGGCCAAACTCGATATGTTTACTAGTAGGCAATCCTAGGTTCCATCAGCCACCCTCCAATTCCACGATGAGACCAGCTCGATGATACCATAATATTACATTGTCTTCAGTGTTTAGTAAGAATGTAAAGTTTCAAATTAATTCGACAACCTGAAGTACGCCAAAATCGTGTTCAAAGTTTCCGTTACATACATACATATATACATACATACATACATACATACAACCCATGCTTATAAAAGCGTTTTAAAAAGTACGATAATGCATGGATATAATGGATCTGGATATCTGGATGAATATTAAATGCAAGTAATGAATGCAATAATCAAAAACCTATTCATATATTTAATTGAAAATTCACTCAACAACTTAAAGCGAATTCTTATTATTACAAGGTCTTTAGAAAAGTATATTTGTATACGTATATAATAACCTTGTATTAACGTAGACACAAGCAGAAGGTGCACAAAATTCATCAAATGTTAAGTAGTACCTACTTTGACCTGATTCATATAAATCGGGTCACTTCAAGGTAAGCACTTTAAACGGGAACTCATAAGTAGTAAAAAAATAGAATAAGGAAACCTCAGATTAAATTCTAAGATCAGAATAGTCTTTCATATAATCACAGGACACAACAAAACAATTGAAATATTTTACAAAAGCTACGCGTAACTATTTTTTGAGTATTACATTACTTATTTTAGTTTGTCGACAACTTTGCAAGATTTTGATTTATTGTACTATAATGTCAAGCATTGAAACTTTTCTTGGTCAGCACGTCGTAAGTATAATAAGTGAACATACTATATACGCCGATTATTGAGAATTAAACGTTGTTTGTAACGTGACAGTCAGTGTATTTCCAATGCGACGTTTATACAACATGCAAATTATAATTTAATTTGTTATAATTATACCACATCAATTATTCATGCTTACTAGTCTCGGAATAGTATCTGTAACTCCATACTAAGCGCAAGTGTGAGTACAATTAGCTTTTTATACAAATGTGCTCCTAATTAATACGAATATATTATGCGACGTTTTAAGTGATAACTATACAACTAATGATCATATAATTTTGTACACTTTTTGTCTTTTTATTACCTATTTCTTATCTAGATAGAAATACTGTCTCGTGGCTGCGAAAAATTAGTCTTATATTATAGTCCGGTTTAAAAAATAAAACGCCACATTAAGGCTGGAACGGGACAAAGCGTCAATATAGGAACTTATTATGTTTTAAGGAACGATTGATATGATCGGATGAAGTCTTCTTACGATCGTAACTCAAAAATATTGTTTTTAAATGTGTCGCTTTCGTCCTAAAGGTCGATGTGTCAACTAAAATTACTGGGGACTATGTTGGAAAGCCTGGGGTGAGCATGTCTTCCCCTAGATTGTCTGTTTACACCCTACAAACTAGTAATGTCATGCCTTGGAAATAGTGTAAACTGTATTACAGTAATTGTAATTTCTTATCTACAGATTACAAATTTGGATCCGACCGTGATATGTCTATGGTGTTATGTAAGGAAAACTAATTATTAAACAATTACTTAACTTTAATACGTAATATTATACATATTTCAACAATATAATTATTTAGATACACTTGTCCAAATAATGATTTTGTTAATACAATTTTGTATCATCCGTGGCGTGCCGTAGGTAAATTACAATACCTTAAAGGCGCCACAATTTTATTTATTACAATTTAGTTTAATATTCTTGTATTGATTCACAATTTATCAATGTAAATAACAAATTGGCAAAGAAATACGGAGTTGCATGATTCTTTTCAGTTAAGGCGGCGTTTTTAAATTTTGTGTGTATTAAAATTGTATTTAAATGTATATAGAGTTTATTCGCTTATGTGTTTACGAGTTTATATAATATAAAGTTTTTACTACTATGCCTTCTTTACCTTAATTTATTGTCCTGAACAAAAACTGTGAAAACAGAAATTGTGCCTTCAACTACGTTATATATGTAGATAACAGTTAATTTGCATTTAAATCGAAATTAAAAAGAACACAAAGATGAATAAACGTTTCATTTCGATAAACCTTAAACAAACCCGATTAAATCCGGTTATTCACGAGACCATGTACAAAAAATGTAATTAGGCACACAGACTGCATACGGTGTATATATGAGTAGTTCTTAGAATTTCTCACTAACCTTTTTCCTTTTTTTGGAAATCAATTTGTATATTTAATCGGCATTCTAATTTATTTATTGTATATTATTTAAACTTTAACTTCATTTAAGTGCATCTTAAGTTACGTTATTATGTGATTAAGAAGTTACTTATAAAAAAAACATAAACAATGTTTTATATTATACTTCTTTGTCTAAAAATACCAGAACTCTGACATAAACAACATTCAATTTAGAAATATATACAAAATGCTATGTTAGCGACGGCTACAGACAGCGCCACCGGCTTCAAAGTCAAGGAACTAATGACAATAATATTAGCGGCGGCCACCCGCTGCACTAGCACCACTACTAGCGCCATCTATTACAAGTCAAGGAACTAATTAAGATCATTTTAATTATTTAATTTGTTATAATTAATAACAACAGTGATTTTTGGTAAAAGAATATTCCACATTATTTTATTAAATTATTATATAACTTTTTGAAACATTAGTCATTACAGGGATTATTTTGTTTTATATAATTTTTTAATTAGTTGTGATTATGACTCCCTGAAGTGTTGGATAGTAGTTGCGCGCCAATATAGGATTTGATTATTATTAAACGACTGAGTTTGTAAGACAATTGCAATTTTTAATTAAATCTCTTGACCCACCTTAACATTTCAGAAGTGGGATAAACCGTAAAAGTTAATAATGTCAGGCCCTTACGTAAATGGATTAGGACAACAAAAGCGAAAATGCGAATATCCATCGTCATCTTCTGAAGACGGAGGATCCTGGGAGACAAAAAATTTTTTTTTGGAAGAAATATCCCCGTCGGTACGTACTTTGAATAAAAGAAGACGGGTATCTCCTATTGATGCTGAATTAATACCCACTTTTCGACCGGAGAAAGGAAATAACGTGACTTGTTGGTTACATAAAATAGACCAACTGGGGGATGTTTACGAATGGAACAACACGGACAGACAATTTATTATGCAACTTCGGTTAAGAGGTGCCGCGAGGGATTGGTATGATGATTTAGAAAATTATGACCTTGACTGGAATGAATGGAAGAAAGCACTATGTACTGCATTTCCTCGATCAACTGATTATGTGGACAGGCTTGAGCAAATGTTGTCAAGAACCAAGACTGAGAGTGAAACGATGACTCGGTACTACCACGAGAAACTTTCACTTCTTAAAAAGTGTGAAATACACGATGAAAAGGCAATATCATGTATTATACGTGGATTGCCGAGTGAGTTAAGGCCTAATGCAAAGGCTTACAAGTGCAATACACCTGAAGAATTGTATTACGGCTATCTATCATCACTCGAACACTATAAACGGGAAACAACGAATGCCACTCGAAGATATACCTGGAAGAGGGGCGATAAGATCACGATTGACCATCAGCAACAACAATCTAAGGTCTGCTACGCTTGTCGACGACCTGGTCATGAAGCAAGATACTGCCGAATTCAGCTGCGCTGCGATATCTGTAACCGGCTTGGTCACGCGAGCAGCACTTGCTGGTATGCGGCAGGCTCATTCCGGGCCGGTGCCCTCAAGGTCAGTCGTGTATATCACGTTACATATGACATTTTTCAGGATATATATAAGAAAAATGCATTTATTGACGCTTATCCCTTAGTCGCGTACATAGATACTGGTAGCAACCTTAGTATACTTACGATTGCAATTGCAAAAAAGTTAAAATTAGACATTCACCCATCTCAAATTGTTATGAAAGGGTTTGGTGGTGCACATACTTCGTCACTTGGACGGTGTTATATTGATTTGAAGGTTGATGATATAGTGTTATATGGTAGTGCAGAAGTGTCGAATTGCGATTTACTGGACATAGATTTAATAATTGGTCAAAATATGATAAATCAACAAAATATAAGTTTGGTGACTACCGCGACTACTGTAAATTTTATGTATACCAATATGTTAGCAAATATTGAGTTAAATTTATTTGATTGTATTTCTAAATTTTCAGTCCATTTAAATTCTAATGTAATTATTCCAAAATTATGTGCTACTTTTGTTGAAGTGTATGTTAATTGTAAACCTAATGTTAATGAACAAGAGCACACATTTCTTACGCGCGCTGTGTGGTATGAACTAGGAAGCTTATCGTATTTAATACCCCAGGCCATTATTTGTCCTAAGAAAAGTTATTTAAAGGTTATTAACTTGAGTAAAAGTGATATTGTGTGGTCCGCGAATAAACTTATAGCTAGGGCTGAATTAGTTTCGCAAGGAAAAGATAAATTACCACACAATGTTTTTCGAATAAATGAACTAGATCAAGGAGATTTTACAATTACTTTAGATGATATTGATGTTGGAGATTTAACTCAAATAGAGAACACGAAACTTTTAAATTTATTGAACAGATTTTCTCATTCATTTGCTAGAGACACGAAAGAGCTAGGTTGTACTCATTTAATAAGCATGAATATTCGAACTACTATGAATCAACCCGTATACAGCAAACCTTACAGACTATCACACAAAGAAAATGAAATAGTTAATGAAAAAATTAGAGACATGCTAGATGCAGGTGTTATAAGAGAATCTGTATCTGAGTATGCTAGCCCTGTTATTCTTGTAAAGAAGAAGGGAGGGGATTATCGTCTTTGTGTAGATTATAGGGCCCTCAATGCTCGCACGATCAAAGATAGATATCCTCTTCCTCACATTGAAGACCAGGTTACAAGACTGGCTGGTAAATGTTTTTTTACGGCTTTAGATCTTGCACAAGGTTATTACCAAGTACCTATCGATGCAGAGTCTGTTGGAAAAACCGCTTTTGTCACACCATCGGGTCAATATGAGTTTTTGAAAATGCCATTCGGCTTAGCTAACGCTCCTGCAGTTTTCTCGCGATTAATTCAAATGACCCTAGGTAAGGTTAGTAAAGATATTGCACTGTATTTAGACGATATTATGATACCTACACTAACATTCGAAGACGGTTTAATATTACTAGAACATGTGTTAAATGCATTAAATGACGCCAATTTAAAATTAAATTTAAAAAAATGTTCCTTTCTTAAAAATACTGCCACGTACTTAGGCCATGAAATTACTGCAGGTACTATTAAACCCGGACAGGCAAAGATCAACTGTGTAGCTCAGTACTGTCGGCCACGCAATGTTCACGAAATACGGCAGTTTATAGGTTTAACTTCTTATTTTCGTAAATTTATACAAAATTTTGCTCAGCTAGCGCGGCCTCTAACTGAACTTACCAAGAAGGGTGTTGATTGGCATTGGGGTTGTAATCAGGAGGAATCTTTTCAAACTTTAAAACAACGTTTAATTGAGCGGCCTGTGTTAGGTATTTACGATAAAGATGCAAAAACTGAATTACATACAGATGCCAGTAAGCTGGGTTTAGGTGGTATACTAATGCAGCACCAATTAGATGGCAGTATAAAACCTATTGCGTTTTTCAGTAGAATTACAACTAAAGAAGAACAATTTTATCATAGTTATGAATTGGAGACACTTGCAGTAGTAGAGTCACTGAAGCGTTTTCGTATATACTTAACTGGTATTCCTTTTAAAGTGGTCACTGATTGCGCGGCATTACGTACCACATTAACTAAAAAAGATTTGATACCGCGTATAGCACGATGGTGGTTAACAATTCAAGACTTTGATTTAGAGATTGAGTATAGGCCAGGAGAGCGCATGAAGCACGTAGATGCGCTTAGTAGAAATCCCGCAACTAACACAGTGCTTAAGATAAATACTTCAGATTGGTTACAGACTTTGCAAATGCAAGACGAAACTATCCAAAGTATTCTTATTCAGCTTCGCGGTAATGAAGTCAGTAGTAATATAAGTTCTAATTATGTCGCCAGGGACGGTATACTTTATAGAAAGACTTTAGGTGGGGAAAGGTTTGTTATACCAAAACTGGCTAAGTATGGGCTAATGCAAAAAATACATGATCAAGGGGGTCATCCAGGTTTCGAGAAGTGTGAGAAATCTATAAAATCGCAATTCTATTTCCCAAAAATGACTAGATTTATTCGTAAATATATAAAGTCGTGCCTGCAATGTGCTTTTGGTAAAGGGAACTACGGTAAATTAGAGGGAGAGCTGCATCCTATTGATAAAGCAGCTGTTCCAATGCACACGTTGCATGCTGATCATTTGGGGCCTTTTGTTCGAACACGTAGAGGTAATACATTTATTCTCGTAGTAATTGATTCATTTACTAAATTTGTATTTGCAAAACCCGCCAGAAATTGCAGTTCCATAGAAACTATTAAATTATTAAAAGAGATTATAACACAGTTTGGGAACCCTGTAAGAATAATCACAGATAGAGGTAAGGCATTCACAAGTCGTTATTTTAAACAGTTCTCACAAGACGTGCAATTTAAACATATCATGAATGCAATAGCTAGTCCTCGCTCAAATGGACAAGTCGAACGTGTCAATCGCACTCTTCTTAATGGCTTAAACACAATGTCTGAGACTGAATGCAGTTGGGATGACAAGCTATCTGACGTAGTGTGGGGTATCAATAATAATCCGAATGCCACCACAGGTACAGCACCCTTCAATCTCATGTTTAGTCATACTAATACACGTTACCCAGGTTATCCATTAGATGTGACACAAAACTCAGAATCTTTAAAACAAGAATTAAAGGTTAGGAAAGACGCTGCTAAAACACGTATTGATAGGAATATGACAGTTATGAAAAGTCGTTTCGATCGTACTCATAAAAAGTGTGTAAAATATTATGTGGGTCAACTTGTATTGTGGAAGGGCGGCATAACCAGGGATTCCTCTGCTAGGATTACTAAGAAACTTACTAGTTTATTTACGGGTCCGTACAAAGTTAGTAAGGCAGACCACACTTTAAACCGTTATACCATAATTAGTGTTAAAGGACTGAAGGGTTACAGAAGGTTCAGTGCGATAGTACGCGGTGAAACTCTTCGACCATATAAGACCATCGTATCTGACGATGATACGTCAGGTAGTGATCATGAAGTAGATCGCGACGATTTGATAGATTTACTAGAAAGTTAAAGACAAATAAGAAATATGTGCTCGAGTATAAAAAGTGATTTGTTTAAGATATCTATTATGTAATTTTGCAAATAAGGTTAATGTATCTTAAAAAGAAAAACATTACATATTGTATCTTACTGTTTTTTTTTCTCTCTTTACTCTCTCTTTATATATTATGAATGTTTCAGACGATGGAATAACCCTAATTGGCATAAAATAAGTGGCGAATACAATAATAATTATATATAACATGAATACAATGAGTCAATGGAATAAATAGCTTCAGAATAATCTCATATGAGAAGACTATTTGGACATGTATAATACTAAATAAAACTGTGCAAATAAAATTCTGTGTGTACAGGATAGCTGTGTGACCAAATCCTTCTGTGTGTACAGGAAAGCTGTGTGCGCAATTCCATCTGTGTGTACAGGATAGCTGTGTGACCAAATCCTGCTGTGTGTACAGGAAAGCTGTGTGCGCAATTCCAACTGTGTGTACAGGATAGCTGTGTGATCAAATCCTTCTGTGTGTACAGGATAGCTGTGTGACCAAATCCTTCTGTGTGTACAGGAAAGCTGTGTGCGCAATTCCATCTGTG
>DWGW01001109.1:0-12080 GCA_018247775.1 Udranomia orcinus
ATCCTGCAATAAAAAGTAAAAAAAATATTTAATAAAGTACAATATTAATAATGTCCATTTTTATTAATCGTTGAAAACGCCAAAATTTTATTTTTAATGTTTTATACATAAGATTTAACATCTCCCTGAAATTTAGGAACGGGTTTTGTGCAAGAAAATTCATGTATTTATTTTTTTGAAAAATTGTATGGCATTCTCACCTGGTAATTACACTGGAATGGCTGGAAGTTATTTAGCCTTGAAACAGGGGTGGGGTCTCGTACCCATTGTAAGGCTTGCCAATTTGTGACAATCCATACATCCTTCATTTTATTTATGAAATCGAGGAACATGATGAAACCTTCCTTATGATGCGGCTGAGTGAACCAAGCTGCATGATAGAAAAGACCAAATGGTGCCCTGAAAGAAATAAAGATATTATTTATTAGTATTTTTGTATTTTCAACTTCATTCAACGCATAGAATATTTTAGTTTTTCGGTATCTATAGAATTACCTATAAAATATTTTTAAATTTCAGTACCTGTTTGATGTATAGTGTCTGTCAAAGTTTTTCAGGAGCATCTTGTAAACTCCTTCAGCTTCAGGTGGATTTGCGCAAGCGTCACCCATGGAGCAACGGCCGCCGTTCAAATCTTGCCACATCACCATAGGAACCTCCCAGACACCTTAAACGATTTCAATCATTTAATAAATGAATGGATATACAGAAGTTATTAATAATCATAGATAGGAGTGCAATTTTTCCATACCTGGGTATGACTTCGTAGGGCATGGTGGGATCATACAGTCATGGAATAATTTGTAGTCGAGGGTATACGGCCAACTTGGTGGTCTGTTTTCATAAACGGGCAATGAAGAGTCATAAGTGAAATTGGAGTCGTATAACATTTTGAACATTTTGTTGCCACCGACTGACAAGAAAGGCGCTCTCATGCCCCGAACATCTTCGAGTTTAACGCCACCGTAAGCAGCCAATATTTCTCTTTGGCCGCCCACTTCTCGATTCCATTTCTTTTGGGAGAATTGTTCTCCAAAACTATGGCTGTAAATAAAAACTCACAGATTAAAATTACTCACAGGTTTACAGTGTTTAAAATAAATACAACAAATTAAATCCAAATTTCATAAGAACCAGAAACCCAACCATAATAATTAACCAGTATAATATATAGAACACCAGGTTATTTGAGACCCAGAAGTAAATTATACAAAGAAAAAGTACGATAGAAACTATAGTAGAGTATAGTATCTAATTGTCTATAGTTAGTGAAGTCATAAGAACTATAGTTATGTAATTCAATGTGTCGGTGCATCGTTATTTTACTTGTGCTGTAACTTGCTTTAATAACTTACGAAATCGTGTGTGAGGCCATTTCATGTCCAGCTGAGTAAAGATTCTGGACTTGACTGTAATCAGTCCATTCATGGGACACATAGAATGTTGCTGAGATGGGGCACCCGTTGGGATTCACACGGCCCTTTTCGAAGAGATCCGAATATAGACCCTTATTCAGATCATTTACCGAGTCATCGAATGTCAGTAGAACGATTTGTGGTACTGTCTCCACCGGTAAGTCGCCTGTTATATTGTAGGATGTAGGTAGTGATTGTGCATGTGGTTATTGGATGTGTAAAAACCGTGCCAGGAAAAGGAAAGAAAATAAGAGGTAGCATAGGTAAAGAAGAAATAGGTAGATAGGATGGTAATAGAAGAAGGAAGAGAAGGAAAAAAAATGAAATAAAAATTATTACTATGAAATAATAAAGGGAAGAATATTATGGTATAATAACTTATAGCTAGATAGATGGCCAAGAATAGTGTTAGTGAACGCGCAAGATCCAAACATTCATCCGTAAATCACCATTTGCTTTAACAAATGTGACTTTTAAATTTCTATACGACGAATGTCTAGTTCAAGCATCATAGATCCTGCTCAGTAATTGAAGTCCCGATCTTCCAATTTTGAACTTACGATATAGTATGTGAAGCAAATTCGTGGCCATCTGCATAAAGGTTTTGGACTTGACTATAATCTGTCCATTCATGGGATACGTAAAATGTGCCGGTTATAGGGCAGCCATTTGGATTGAGCCGATTTCTGTCGAAGACTTCTTCATAGTATATTCTGTTCAGATCATTCACCGCATCGTCGAATGTTATCAGAACCATCTGTGGTACTTCGCTGACAGGTAAATTTCCTAAGATATTTAGTAAAGTTGTTCAGTTCAAATAAGATCTTGAATAATTACGAGGGTCTAATGACCCTTATAAACCACATTAATACTATTCTTCCAATCAAACATAAAACTTAAGTCATGGATAAAAAGATGGAAATTCATACCTGGGACGTCTTTGCCACCACAGTAGCAATCAGGTAATAAGCAAACATCCTTTCTGCATTTTGCAGCAGTCTTATCAGGCGTCGGCTGCGGATAGACTGGTGAGGGTCTTTTGGGAGGGTTGGCGTAAATGTCCACAAATTCTGTGGTCTTAGACACTATGGCGGTGGAAGGCTTCAATGTTGGACGACTGCGGCTGCTCAAGAAAATAAACTCAATTATTGAACAATTTTGTCAACATAATAGTAGTATGAGCATGAGATGAGATTTGAATTGAAAAGCAAAAATGATTCAGCAATAATTTGAAAAATGTGTGAAACTGATTTTTTTCAAAATGCATGGAGTGAATAAAGCACACAAATGATGTTTTTTATATTTCGGGTCTAACGTTGGCGGTGTTCCTCTGTTGGGCGCCTGCTGCTGTGGTGTTTCCGATACACTTGAGGTAGAGTAATGTGCTGATCCCCGACCTCGTGTCGAAGTAGGCCTGTAAAAATGTATTAAAACATTGACCAAATAAACATACAAAAATTATTATTAGTAGGCGTGGTTTAAAGATAAAGCAAAAAACTTAATAATATTACGTATTTCTCAAGACATTAGTTCTGTGATACGATGATCAAACTTACTGTAAACATAGTTAATACAAGCGTTTAAAATGTTTCAAAATCTTGTACCTACTTACGTATTTTGTTTGATAACATTTTCATTTTATAATTAGAAATGGTATTATTGCATGCAAGCGGCATACCAAAAACATCATTTTGATATACTCGTTGTGGTTGGTGCTCAAACACTAAATGATGAATTGCAATGTGGTGCACATAAAACGACATAGCTACATTGAGGAACTTTCTAAGGTCTATTTCAATAGCATACTACTACAAAGTACATAATAAAATACATTGCCAATAGAATGCAGGAAGTGGAAATGGTAACGTCAGGAGTTAACAATTCAGAAATTCAACTCAACCGACTTGAAGTCCCCCAATGAGAATAGTATGCTAAGCGATAGAATTTAGCAATGGGTGCTATTAAACGATGGTCAAAAGAATATGGTCATCCTCATGCTAGTTACTTCGCGATGCGGAAAGTAAAGTCCTGTAGTAGTCGAAGCCTCCACCGTCCATTAATAGGTTTATTATGAGAGTTCCTTCAGGCTACTTAGACTACTGGCCGGTGAGTAAGTACCTCTGGTATTTGATTTCGTTGCATTTTGGATTCGCTTGCAGACTGTTGTCTGATGAGCAATTGGACGACGATTGGTAACTCCTGCGTCCACCTCCTGGTTTTGTCGCAGCTAACTTTATGGCGGGATTGACTCGCGAGGCTCGTGTTGGGAAGGGTAAACTCTTAGTCGTCGATGTTTTTGCAGTAATCATAGTCGTAGTCGATTTAGTCGTACTAGTCGTCGAGGCAATGTCATCAACAATAATATTAAGAGGTTGGTACTGCTCAGTCGTAGTTGGTGGGCTTGATTTCTCTATATTTTTTACAGTCATTTTTGTCAGTTCCGTAATTATCTGATCGCGGAAATTATTCTGAGGTTTATTTTCCTCGGTTAATATTTTATGATATTTAAGAGATTTCTCTGCATCGTACGAATTTATTTCTGGAGAATAAGAATTATCATGACGGGCTTTAGAATATTCGTTAAAAGACGAACTTTCTAACATAACTGGAGTGGTTTCGGGGCTAACAATTAGATAAGGGGCATTGGTTAATGAAGGTGCAACAGTAGAAGTAGTTGACGAATAATCCGGAATTGACTTAAAGTCTTCTCCAAAATTTATCGTATCAATGCTAGACGAAAGGAATCTGCTAACACTAGGTTCCGTTATAATTTGAATACGCTTAACATTATTTCTCAATGGTTTTTCATCACTGTATTTTACTTTCTTCTTTTGAAATCCTATGTTTACCGTTTTTTCTTCAGGCTTCGGTGTTGATCTAGGTGATGATGAAGGATACTCAAATGATTTAGGAGCAGATGATAAATTGTTGAAAAATGATTTAATTATATTTTTAACTTTCCCGTTAAAAACTTCGGTTGTCTGATCAGGCACAACTTCATCCACCACTCGATAACTGTAATAAGAAGGTTTCCTTGAGGTGTAAGTTTCAGTTTTAACTGTTTGTTCGGCTACTTGCTTTGGTGTAGTTGTAGTAAAACGGGTTGTTGAAGTAGTGCTTGTTGAATAATCTGGCACGAATTTTTTTTCATTATTATCGTTCCTTAAATTGTTAAGTGTTCTATATGGAGACACAATAGGATCACTATCAGTACTTTGATCCCATTCTGGCGCTTTCACAATTTGTTGCTGCTCAGGTAGTGAAACGGGAGTATTTGCATTTCTGAGTCCACTTTCAATTAGTGCCTCAGTATTAATACCATTTTCAGTAGAATCTTCATTGTTCTCATTATTTAAAGAAAATGGAGTTGGGCGTTTAATAACGGTTTTTATATAGAATTTTGTAGTATCTGTAGTTGATGGCAAAGTACTTATTCTAATTCTAGGTCGTACAGTAGAACTTTGTCTTACAGATGCTCGATTGTATACGACGGGCTCTTCTTCCTCGATTACTTCGGGAAAAGCATCCTTTCTTCTATTTGATAGTTGAGGATCTTTTTTTATAATGTATTTCTCAGTAGAACTTTGTCGATTGGATGGACGTTCATAAACAACTGGCTCCTCTTCTTCAATTACTTCAGGAAAAGCATCTTTTCTTCTACTCGGTACCGAATTGTCCCTAGTATTATAGTTCTCTGACTTAGACTCAACAAGTTGATCCTCACCTTCATCTTTACTATTGGTATCATAATAATACCTATCTGAGAGTTGTTGTACATATTCGTTTTTACTTGCAGGAGAATTTTTATTATTAGATTTGTCGTTGTTATCGGACGGTCTTGTTATAACAGTTAATGTGTAAGGGTTTTTAGTATTATTAAGATTTCGCCGAATAGAAAATCCCGTAGTTAACGATACCACATTTTTATTATCTGGATTAGAAGGAGCCTGTACAACTTCAACCGGAATATTATTTGAATTGTTAGTCACACGGGATGAATGTCTCCGGGTCGGTAGCCTTTCAGTCGTCGGTAATGTGTCAGCCAATCTATGACTATTATCAGTCTTTTCGAAAGGTTTAGCAAGGGATGAAACGTTTATGACTTTTGAGAGGGTAGGGGATGGTGGAGAAGTTGAGTCAAGTAAATCTCGACTTGAAAAGGATTCAGGATTGCGTAAGGGGGTTTCATCTGTAGATGATCTGTTGAATACAAAGCAAAAGAAATCTTTCTAATTCAAGCCTTAAACTATTTCCATTTTTATATAGTATGTGTAGGATTATATTTATATCCGGTCGAAATACTTGTCTACTCTAAAAAATCTAAATTTCACTTATTTACAAGTAAATAAAGACAGCGGGACATTTAGAATAATATTTATATTATTAAGCTTGTTAAGGATAAAGAAGATACCACAAAAGCAAAATGTTTTTAAGAACTAATTTGGAAATCGGAAAAGAGTAGAGAATAGATGAACACAATACATAAATTAATAATGTGTAGTGTCGACAACCTTTAAACTGGTAATCATATATTTTAATACCACACAAGGCCATATTGTTAGTAATTGGAATAATAACCACCAGTTCAAAGATTGTATTCGAATTGGTGACATGATGAGTATGAATTAATGTAAATGTAATGTAGAGATGGTATTATTACGATGACTCAAAATGACAGTTATTGACAACGGACGCATGATTCAAGCCTGATCGAGCATCGTATACATGTCGTTAGATGCTTTCTTTTGTAGTACCTTGAGGTGTGTCTAGACGGGGTCATTGCTTCAGTGAAGAGTGCAGTGGTTGGGCGTTGTGTGGTAGTGGTGGTAGTGCTTGTGCTAGTTGTAGTAGAAGGAGTAGTGCTTAGGGTAGTAGCTTCGTATACAGTCGTCCTCACGCTGCTCGGTATATGATGTTCATAGCCCAATTCATTACCTTCGCCCCTGGATCGTCGGAATATTGCATTGTTAAGTTTCGTTCTAGCTAGTGTACGCGTTGTGCGCAAAGGTACGCGATTATGTATTTATAATTAAATATTATTGGCATGTGAAAAAATTTTACCTTGAAGGTTGGCGAACGGCCGATTGGTATTGATTCTGATTGCTTATCTGAAAATAGATTGCACGAGGAAGAAATGGATTAAAATGTGATCTTGTCCCTGTAGAAGTCAATAAATCAAGTTAGATATTTAAAAAATCAAAGGAATGTAAAATATTAATGTTAAACACTATCAGCGTCGGTACCTGTCCTTGAATAAGAGCGTCATCGTAGTCGTCAGGCGACACTGGTCTGGGCGTGTAAGTCTCCACGGGTCGCCTCGCTGGTGGCGGAGTCCCACGGTACGTCTGCTGTACTGCTGGTCGAAGCGAGGCCGTGTTATATTGCTGGACGTAGTCTGCCGATACCAGTACCAACCGCCCGTTAGTGCGTTACTCCACTTCCCGTAATGATTTAATGATGTTCATTCGGAGAGGTTTAATAGGTATACTCGTACATAGTATATACAGTTACTAATTATTGTTTAGTACCAGGAACTCAGGAGTATCAAATTACTTCTTAATTTATTCATATCGATATGTTATAATTATAGTCTAAATAAAACTACTCTCATTGTATACGAAATTGTTGTTATAATGTATGAGAAATGCCTCCCTGGTTGTGAGTATAAGGGTAGGAGTAGTGAAATTTTGTGTTATATTCTCCATAAAATTCAATTCCAATGAACAATTAGTACTAGAAAACTGAATATTTTACAGGTTTGTTAACTATGATTGTAATTTTCACTACTATTTTTCATTTTAAAAGTAAGCTTACCTGTATCTTTGTATAATTCACCGTCTTCGTCATATACGGCATAGTACGGATCATATTGATCAGGGCTATAGTTCTGGGACCCATTGTACAGCATTTTCGGTCGCGGGCTTGCTGAATACGACGATGGTGTCACACTCTCCGTAGGCTCTAGGCTAAAATAGAATATCTTGATTACAGCCACGGATTTTCAAACCGTGCTATATACAAAGCGTTACGATAGTCAAGAAGTCATTCGTATTAATAAGTCCATTGAAGTCATATTAGTCCCGTCAAAAGTTACAGAAAGATATTGTTATCTTGTCCTAAAGGAGCTTCATGAAAGTATTCGTATATATGTACAACAGTCTCCGACAAGTAGTTAGTGTAGTGCTGAGAGATATAATGTTTCAGTTGCAATTAAAATATAGTTAGTTTATTAGTCTATATAGTCGTTTTGTCTCATATTTTACCTGTTGGTTTTATCGTCATGTTTTGTTTTTGTATAACGAGTTTCTTGTTTGAAGCTGTCACGTGGAGTAGTAAATTTCATTTGTGCCACTATATTTGGATGTCTCATTATTACTTTAATTTGTTTATTATTTTCCCTTTCATCTTTCATTGTAGTCGGCTTAGCTAGTCTATGCCTAACCGTATACGGTCTTAGTGTTGTCTGATTGAGATATTTCGGTGGTTTAAGGGTATTTGGATTCGTTTCATATCGGACAGGTTTTCTTATATGTATGGTTCTGTTGCGAGGATAATGATGTATACCATCAAAATTGGAAACGTCTGGCCGCTTTAAAATAGATGGAGTTGGAGTCATATAATTAATCATCATAGAGATCAAATTTCCGTTTACGACTTTGCTAGTATCTTTAAACGGCGATTTTGTAACTACTGACACATCGTTAAAGTTTTTAGTTGCACTTTCTGAATGAATAGAATTGTATTTAATTGGACGACGTGTCAAAGGGCGTGGAGATTTTATACTAGACGGATTCTCCACGGCAGAATCTTCTACAGAATCCTCATATTCTTGATAATTCTGTGCCATTGGTGGGCGTTGTGGCTTCACTTCTGTACTAGGCATATACTTGGGTTTCACCGGTGGTTCATAATAATATTGTTCATCATCTTCATCATAATAATAATCACTCATTTCTGGTGATGGCTTAGGAATTAGCTTTCGCGTTGGTGGTGATCTTGTTGTCGATGAGATGAAACCTATGTTATGATTGTTAATTTGTACTTGGGATGTTGGTCTCAAGGTTTGAACAAATAAATTCTCCTTAAATGTAGTTGGTCGTAAAGTAGGTTGCAATGATACTTGAGTTGAAGGATTTTTCCAGTAGTGTTGAAGAGCAGAAAGTTGTTCATTGGCTAGAGTTGTTAGTGGCTTTGATGTGGAATACATATGCGATACATAAGGATTTTGTGGCCTCACAGAAGATATTACGTATGCCTTCATCGTAGTGACAAACTGTGGTTGTTGACTAACAGTATTTGGTCTCACTGACATCTGGTTTTTTGATGTTGTAAATATAACTGGTGAACCAGTAGCGGTTACGAAATAAAATGGTTTTTGCGTCACAGGATATAATTTTTGAGGATTATTTTGAAATTTAGCTGAAGAATTATTAATTGCTCGATTTCCAACTTCGATTGGTTTATTAAAGTTGTATATAATCGGTAGCTGACGATCATCTTTAAAATTTGGTGGTTTTAGTTTAGGTCGTAAAGTTTCTAGAGGAGTGCCAGCATCATGTTGCTTTTGATGATTGGTACTATCGTAATTTATTGAATATTGTTGTTGGCTATGTCCTGGTGGATTCTGTTGTAATTGTTGTAATTTTTGAATACTCTGTTGAGATATTTCGAACTGTTTTGTTGTAGAACCGAGAGAGTTTTGATTTGGATTTACTGTGTTACTCAAACCGTTAGGTATAGTGAAGGGTCGCGGTGTACTGATTCCATTATAATCAAGAGCGGATGGACGTAGTCCTGCAGTTGAATACAATGGCGTTGTCACTTCTTGAGGAGCATTTATTATTTTATGTGAATTTTGCGGCTTAGGAGTTGTTATACCAATAGCTGAGTAATGGTCATTTCTTAATTTTTCTAAGAATGCATCAAAATCAAAATCTGGCTTTGCAAAGGGATTTTCTATATCAGCATATTTATTTTTAGGATGCATATAGTCGTACGGAGGATCGGGGAAAGGATGAGAAAATTTTTCCTCGTCGTTTTCGGATGCATCTTCTTCTGAGGATTCTTCTTCACTATCATCATCGTCATCGTTTTCTTCATTATAAATAGGTCTCGATTGTTGTTGTTGCTGATGTACCTTCACATTTTTGTTTGATTGGTCATCTCTGGGATTTTCTTTAGGATGGTTAATTTGAATAGGATTGACTTGGTAGTTAAAAGGCGTACGCGGTGAAGTTGAAACAATAACCGGACTTCCAGTAACAAATGATGTAGAATGTTGAACGGAGTCGGGAAATACAAAACTTGGTCGATTTAAGGAAGACACGAACTGTGATGCTACTTGTTTATTATTGTGACTGGGTTGATTATTATAAAAACCTCCAGCTAAAGCCGCGAATGGGTTATCGTTATTCAAAGACGATATTGGAGGGCTCTTGGTTATAACTTGTGTATTAGAATTAATGGAGTTATGAACTGGTTTCTGCTTAAGCGGATCTGGGAAACTAGGCTTAAAAGGGTTTTGAGACTGAGATTGATACGCCACGAATGGATTCGCTGTTGAATAATAATTGGATTCTGAAGGGTATTGTTGACGAATGGCTCCATTATAATTAGAATTATAAATTGGCTGAAATCTACTGCTTTGTATATTAGGATTATAATTGAGCTGTTGTAAGTTTACAAATTTAGGTGTTTTAGTATTTGGCCAAACTTTTCCTGGAGTTTTCTGACCATTTTTTAAATAGTATCTTATTTGTCTTTTTCCCCGCTCTGAGTCATCTTGATTAATTTCATCTACATAATCATCCTGTAGAACTTCAGTATCAACCTCAACATATTCCATTTCCTGATCATTATCATTTCTTTTTGAGATTTTGTCTACCGTCGTATTTCTGTTGTCAGTCGACCCTAACTGTTTGTCAGATGTTTGTCGTTTTGTTCTTAAATGTATTTTATTTGTTATGTCTGTATTCGGAATAATATTAGATTTTAAGTCTATTAGTCTGTCAGAAGTTTCAGTCACGTTCTCACTTACGTTTCCACTGAAATAATGATACAGTCAAATAGTTATTACACAGCAGTAATAAGGAATATAATTAAATGTATTATACATATTGAAAATCCTATACTCGTACACAATATTAAAGTAGTATAAATTACCTATAAGTTTGTGGTGCTTGCGTTATCGTTGCAG
The DNA here is from genome assembly GCA_018247775.1 of Udranomia orcinus. Lineage (NCBI taxonomy): Eukaryota > Metazoa > Arthropoda > Insecta > Lepidoptera > Hesperiidae > Udranomia > Udranomia orcinus. The sequence goes on from DWGW01001109.1 coordinate 10,612, forward strand.
TTCTTCTTTCGTCTACTTGGCTTCCAAATGAAAAGGATCCAATCTTACTGTTCTGAGAAATAGAAGCCGGAATAATGTTAGAATTTAGTGTTCTACCAGAGCTAATAGCTTGAGAGGCATAACCATCTCTATCCTTTTGAACCTGTCCAATTGTTGATGGTTGCCCTCTGTAGACTCGTTGTTGTCTATCGCTTTCAATTTCTTCAACTGGAGGTAAGTCGTCTACTTCGGCATACAACTGTTGTTGCTGAAAATTTACAATTTACCAGATTAGGACTCTTTATGCTTTTCCATTACCGGGTACAAATTATGAAACGTTGACTTCGAAATTAATTTCTGAATATAGGAAAAACATATCAAGATTCATACTTTTTCGTATTCATTGCGGTTAAATTTGGGTTGTCCTCTTGAAGTGACAATTGGATTGGGCTGCGCTCGCGGCGGCGGGGGAGGGGGTGTTCGGCGAGGGGGTGGCGGAGGTGGTGGCTGTGTGTCTCTCTCGCTGTACCTATCCAAGTCTTCACCGCCAACCACACCGGTGGCATCGCAGCCCACATTACGCGGCCAATCACAAGTTTGGAGCTCGTGGCTGGAAATAGATTTAAAATGTATCTTTATAATTGTATACTACATTATTTAATACTGTGTACATTTTCTATTGTCAGATGATGAATTCATTAATTCATGAGTCGATTAATTGGAACAGTGCATACATACTATATTTTATCCCTAAATCCCAGGACTCCCCATCGCTTAATATAGAGACACCTAACGAGGCAGTTCTCGTTAGATGTAACTTAGGCCTCTCGTGCAGCAGGTTTTCTCTAACATCGAGACTCCATTTTCTATGGACTAATTACAGATGTCTACGAGCGGCATTGACTTCTAACCACTTATATGCTCATTCGTTACCCCAATAATCAATGAATATAAAAAAGAAACCCAAAGATACGAAGCAAATGTTATCTCACCTGTACATAAGGCCACCAGTGCACGATTCGAGTAGAGCGCCGCCAAACACGCAAACGTAGTAAAATCTGCAATCAGTGGGGTGTGGGTAGTAACCGAACTCCTCGGGGCAGTCGAAGTCGACGTCCTTCTTGATGTCGGCCGCGACCGGCACGCTCTTGATCGGGCCAGAGCGCTGCCGGGAACGGTCTTGTGCCGAGAGGCATTCTGGAACAAATAATTAATAGTTTAGGACACATCGCCTTTGAATCAGTATGAAGTTAATGATTGTGACGTATAAATCGAATATGAGTTGTCTGCCATTGAAAGATCAAATATCAAGTTGGCGTTATATTAGTATTAGATTTAAATGCTTTTTTTTTAATTTTACATTTTATAATAGGATCGTGTGCTAAATACGTTGCTGATGCGTTGCCACTCATAACCGACAAGACATCTCGCCACCTACGTCATTCTTCCCCCATTCTGTACCCCAGCTGGCTGAACTGCCTCCGATTAAG
>DWGW01001110.1:0-12080 GCA_018247775.1 Udranomia orcinus
GTGAGAATTAGATCGAGATTACTACGGTACATGCTGGACGGTTTTATTGGCGTGGGGATTAATTAGTTTGTTAATCTATAGATTGTATATCGGGGCTTAAGGCAAAATTAACTAACTAACTAAACGACATTTTGAGCGATATTGAGTTGCATACATATTTTGACATAATCTAAACTGAAATCCATGAATATCAAAAATACATCATGTTAATAATACTATTTAAAGACCTGGAATTATACCAGTACAATTGATTAGATGTTTTTTCGAACTTTAAGTGGCTTACCCATAAAGGTGCCTAATGTCACTTAGGAAATGTATTTTTTTAAATTATACTTTCACGCGTCAATGTCCTTACTAATAATAATAATTAATAGCGTACTATTATCGCTTATATACTTTATGTTATAGAACCAATTGACGATGTAATCGTTGTGTATGATAAAAAGTTTATACTTAAATAACCATTGATATGGTAATTAAAGGATATGCTGCGGCAGATAATATAGACTTCTACAAATACATATATTAAGTTGTGTTCATTGAAGCGCATTTAAGTTATTGTATATCTAATAGGGGTTTCTGTCTTTACAGGTCACTAGAAATATTGGCGGAGGGCCGGTCATGCTGTTTTGGAATTACGGTTGTGACGGCATTCTACGGATACAACGAGCATCACAATTGTGAGAATCAATCATGAAGACCAGTTAATATTTTGGAGACTGAATTAGTGTTCTGATGAGTTTATTGGCAGATGTTGACTAAAGTGCGTAGTGTTTTCGAAATTGATGTTTTGGACGTTGGAATTATTGTTAGAAGTTGTTGCGTAAATTCAGCGTTGAAGTCCGCGGCCGATAGCGAAGTCCGTAGAAATAGGCAATCTGCGCTGTCTTCGCGTTAACTTATTAATTGTTGAACTTTAGTTAATCTGAGCAACGTGCAAGTGTGGACTTAAACTCAGACTGATTGCAGAGTGGCGCCGGCGCGTGAACGTCGATTTAATTAACAATAAGTAAGGCCGTAGGCCAACTGATCATTGCCATCTTACATTGTATAGTTGTAACTTACGCATCTAGTACATTCATTTGCATCAGGCGATTAAGTGTGGGCCAATGTTATTTAACTAAATATTTAGATAGTACATCATGAGTGTTGAATGTCAATCGTGAATTAGTGTTAACGTTAAATTAGTGCAATTTTCCATATGACATGAAGAAACAGTAGTGTTGCATAAGGTTTTGTGGACGTGATTAATTTAATATCATGCGTGCATGCATTTTTTAATCGGCACCAAATTGTAGTTAACGATAATCTCAAGTCAAAATTGACAAGAAAATGTAGTCTTGCAGAACAAATAGAGGGTAGAGGTATGAAAATATTTTTAAATAGAATCTTAGGTGTCCATTTACCCAGTTCACCCATAAGCCATTTTTTTGCCAAAAATAGATTTATTGCTCAACATTCTGACGCCAAAACTTGGAACAATTTTGAACTATTAATCGGACGAACTTAGATTTTGATAAGTGTGCACAAGTTTTTACTGAAATATTCTGATGCCGTGCCTGTTAATAGGTATAGTTATACGAGAGTTGTAAATGTCTCATAATAGTATGTTCGGAGGTTTTATAATAAACAGATGGGCTCACCGGGTCACCGGTCGAAAGCTGACGCACAATCAAAATCCAATATAGTCAGATCTCTAGTCCCAATTATATTCGAATAAGATTTCGTCAACTAAGTGCAGAATTACTCATACCATGTTAACGGCTAGCCCGAATACTGTAGCAAAAAGAGTTCGTTCTGTGAATTACCTCAGTGGACTATTTGTGATAGATTTAGCCAATAAGTGTTCAATTTTAGTACTTTTTACCGTAAGTCAATTCTTGTAATATTTGGCGTCCATATGCAATGTATAATTTTAAGAGCACATTTTTGTTATGCTTTTTTTGTTTTATCTGGTGGGTAAAGCGTGATATAGCATTCGTTTATTACTTGAGGCCTAATTATACTTACGAGAGAGCATGTGAGCGCGTATTTATTTGATAACTCTTTTGATAGCAAATCATTATGTTACAAGTTACCATTATATTACTATGATAGACATGACGTTTTGAAGGGCGTAAAATGGATATAGGTTATGTGTATAGCACATTACAACTTAATTCCGAAGGACACCAATTTGTAAATAAACTGCTTTTAATTCACTATAAAGTTAATTCACTTGATTTACTGTGGAGCTTTATCCTAAGAGTTGTCTGGTATTTTTTCTCTAACTATCGTGTCGTAGGTTAACACATAATGCTCTCTTATATGCAACAATAAAAACGTGTGGTACAAATAGGCCTCGTAAATATTATAATTGCAGCTGATGTTGGTGCTATAAATATTTACTATTTTAATAGTGCATTTTGGAACGAATTGTTTTTTTTTATATTTAAATTCATATAATTATACAAAGTGTAAATGAAATTGACGTACAAAATTATATTAAAATGTAACGACACATCCCTATGGAAACGACGTAAATTCTTTAATAGATTGTTCAAACTGATGCGAAAATAACAGTGTATCTAGCGTCTCGTTCATTTTTCGTAAGATAGAGCGAGATGGCCTCGTACTTCTATTCGCTTTGGTTCGAACAATTGTTCTTTTAATGTCTGATACATTGATTGGGGCGAACGCCGCGAATGATGATCACACAATCTTTTTTTCTATAAATAATGTAGATAGTTAATTATTAGGTTTATTATTAGTTGACTTAAAGTCAGTTACTGTGAACGGTCTGTGGATGTGCAACATCTACGCTGTACCTAAGGATTTGTAGTGTAACCATTGCCAAATATACTATGTAACATGAAATGATGGTTGCCAATATTTTTTACTAGGTGCCGCTTGCAGATAAAGTCATAAGCAAATTAGGTATACGATGGATAATATAAAATATGTAACAAAAAAACAGTTAGGTTATACGAGTATTTTTCAATTATTTTTATAATCGACCAACCATATTGGTAAATGGAATGAATTATTTAAATATTTTTAAAATTTGACATATTAGTCTAAAACAACAAAGTTTACTATTCGTATAAATGATATACCTAAATGATTTGACTTTTCTTTGCAAGTGGCGGCACCTAGTAAGCAGATGGTAGCCTTCGTGAAACTATTGTATCTTGATTTTGGACGTATAAAATAGTAATAAGAGTATTGTAGATGACTAGCCTCCTCGGCGGTATCTCATAATAGTTAAGTGTTAGTAATATATCTCCTGGTTGTTGATTATGTAATTAATTATGTTAAATACAGTGTAAATGATGTATTTATGTCAATCCATGTGGTCAATTAAATAAGGACCGAATTAAAAGTTTGTTCCGAGAATGCAGTGTGCCGAAATTGCGGGATTGTCTCCCTTGAAATCTTAAAATGGCAAAAAATCTAGTAATTGTTTGAGGATTACATTATATTTAAAATTATTCTTTGAGTTGCTACAGAAATCTAAAAAAATGCTAATCATTATTTTTATTTAGGATGACATTATTTGATTTAGGGAAAAAAGTCGCCGAAGTTGACAATACTACAATATGAGTTAGGGCGCGAAACCGGTGTTTTAATGGCCTAAAAGTTTTAAATTAGAACAAAATTGGGAAGTATTTTCTGAAGAAATGCAATAAACATTATTAATACTACGCTTACATAATTATACATAGATCCGCTTTGAAAAATATGAGGCCCAAAAACATTCTAAATGAACTGTAGAAAGATATAGAAAAACTAGAAATGTAAACTAAGTACTACTCGATATTTCGATTACAATGTGTAATTCGGCGCACTATAATGTCGATGTGCTTTATGGTCCAAAAAAAAAATTACAAAAACCTACATGTAACATTTAATGAAACGTGGAATATTAACGCTTGCTGACCGTATGAAATGTATCGAGGGACAACACCTACATATATATAGGTGGTCATTTAGGAGGCCCTAACTTTTTCGCATTTAAAACAGCGAGCGTTCAAAACAACGAGCGTTCAAATCAGCGAGCGTTGAAAACAGCGAACGTTGAAAACAGCGAGCGTTCAAAGCAACGAGCGTTCAAATCAGTGAGCGTTCAAAACAACGAGCATTCAAACAGCGAACGTTGAAAACAGCGCGTATCAAGACTGCGAGCGTTTAAACGGACGACATTTTTCATCTGTAAAATTTGACATATAAATGACGTAAATTAATTTGTTACATGCCTCGCGTCTTCCTAATCAAAGTAAAATTTATATTATAGGACTTGTCCGACCACGGGACCTAGGTAGCCTTGAACTAACGTATGCACGGTGCTCTTAAGCGGTTTTGGAGATCATAGATTGAACGCAAAAACAGTTGTGTAGTTATAGTGCTCTGGTTGTTATGTAGTTTCAAGTAGACAATTTAGCTATTAACGGCTGACTAATGACAAAAGCCTCCACGGAAGCATGCGAGATAGATGTTATAGACACTAGTTAGCGGGAAATCTAAATGTCGACTGCTGGTCTGTTCTAGGATAGTGCAGTTTCTAAAAAAGTCTTTACTTTACTGTACGTGATCCATGTTATACGAAATCACCATAAAAGTTCCTATAACACTCCGTACGCAGGCATTCCCACAATCAAACTACTTATTCGCTGTGGCACTGTTACGAACAAACAAATTACTCGGAAGCCATCTCAATATGTTTTGAGTATCTCAATATTCGTTTGAGTGGCCGGTTTGCAAAATATTTGTACCTACCTGAGGTAGGGAATAATGAACTACTCCTTTTTGTATATTTTATAATGCGGCATTATTTTCGCTTAAATTAAAACTCTAATCTTATGCTTATTTGGGGCATAAAGTTTACTAATTAGGAAAATGTTTCTCAATGTGGGCTTAAATGTATAAATATTACCTACCGATTTCAAAGTAATTGAAATTATTATCGTGTCTTTCAGCAATTACGCATTCGAATTACAATTGCTAAAAGACACGTAAACGACTAATAAGCACATTTACTAGTAAATAATAGGTTAAAATGTATGAGGGAATCGTAGTTTCTATACAGAGCTGTGTGTGCATTAAATTCGTAGAATATGTGACCCGTTTGTCGCGCTTAATGTTATGTATGTCTTAGCAAGTAATAGATAATAATATATTTTATAATAAAACATGGTTGCACACCATGCATTAGGGCAAAGGGGTTTACCCCGTAAAACTTTTAATTAAATTATTTTGTACAATGTTTAAAATTTTCTATGTTTGCATTATTACGTTTAACGCATTCTATGTTTAGAATATTATTTTTTGTTGTTTTTATTATTATTTGGTTGCTTATTATTATAAATGAAATTTACGACAAAATGTGAAAGAACTTAGTTAAGTTAGGAAATCATGTGTCTAAATGTAAATATATAGATGAAAACATGTATGTAGCAGTACATAAATCTTATTTATGTATTAAATTTGATATTGTTTTCAAAATTTCATTGATTGTATTATTTTTCTCCTTTCCTCCTATAAAGTTTATCTACGCGATTGTCAAAAGATTTCTCTCTTTATTCAATCTACTCTTTGAGAAGAGAGAGGGGTATAAGGGAAGTATCTACGTGTGAGAAGATTAATTGAACATATTCTATGTAGCTTTTTACATTAAAAAAGTAACTCTCTAACTCCTAATCTCTTTCTGTTGGATACAATTTACAATTCTTATTTCCAGTCGAATTACTTTCCTGAACGAACTACGATTCCCGTAATAGACACTCATCGACCTTCTACCAATAATGAGATAATTTAGAACACTATATTTTACGAAGGTAATTTTTTAAGAATTCTTAGGTCATTCGATAACGTGATTATTCCATTTCCGAAGTATTTTTATTGTCCAACTTTTGGAACATTCACTTTTATCCCAAAGATTTTTTATTGCTGGGAAGGCGAAATAAAGTTTTATTACACCGAGAACTATTTATGAAGATTTTTATGGTAGTTTCATGTCTTTAACTTTATTCTAAGTAGGTAAGCGGTACTTTTGAGTCTTGACTATAAGAGAAATAAATACATAATGAGTTTTATGCTTATTTCAACATTTATTTATTGATATCTATTTTAAATCAAGAATATTGTAGATAATATTGAACAGACTCATCGAAATCATTATCTATCAAAATTACATTTAACTAAAATAACTGGCATAAGATATTCATATCAACATAATTGACACTTTATGTATTGTCTTTGTAGTTGACAAGTCAAAAGTAGATGATAGTGCGTATGGTATTATAAAATGCGGGCCAAAATAATAATGCTACGAAAAACTCTTAGTACTATATTCAAGAAAAGGCAATATGCGACTAGACCTGGTAAGATGTTATATCTATAATAATATTTTCAATTTCAAAGTTTTCCAAGTAGGTACAAGGTATCTTCGACGCTTGGAGAGTTACTCACACTGTAATTTCCTAAAATCCATTAAAAATCTCAATATATCCGAAATTAATATTAACGTAACTTGTACTATCGTTCTTAATAAATAAATTCTAATCACTATATTAAAACCTATACTTGTAGAGTTCTCTAACAGTCAGGCTGACTCACTATCGGGTTCCTTTGCGCTATCTCGCGCTTAGAAACTAGTACACTAGAGAGAAACAATAAATGTAACTTGAATTGAATGTAACTAGAGCTTTGTTGTTTGTTTCTATCTATAACGAAATACATTTTGGAAGTATTTAAAAAAAAAACTACAATTTGTTATAAACTCTGGTAAAACTTTCTACAATCAAAGCATAGTGCTGTACACCTCTTTCAAGATCTGATTATTTAAAATATTTATTTATACACTAATGATCACACTAATGAAGCATTCAGAAACAATTTAATAACAAAACATGTTCTATTTTACATTCGTTTTTAATTTTCAATCCCAATTTCTAATGCACCTAATATGCGCTCCCGCGCTTTTTTAATAACCTCACAAGGACCATAGACCTCACAATATTTTTTTAAAATACTGAATCTAATTAAAAAGCAATAAGCATATTAATCCTTCATATTCTAGAATATAGTATCTAATTGACGCAGGGAAACCAAACTCAATGTCCTAATCCGGTTCCTTAACACTTAAAGCAATTCCTCTTCTTCCGTTATCAGCACGTTGCGACGCTCACATGAACGAGCTACCGGTACCATGTAAGCCATGGCAGCCGTGGTACGACGATAAGCAGAGTTTTTATAACAAACACTTAGCATTCGGCGTAGTTTGGTAAGTTCAATTAAAAAAAAACATTAAATAAAAAAATATTCGTTCTCCCGCTCAAAATTAGATAATGACTTTGTATAGTTTTCAAACAGGTTTCTTGTATATTTCTTGAAGCGATCATAATTTTCGAGGTATTTACTAATTTACAACTCGTGGGAGGTATTTCAGATACCATTTGGAATTGGTTACAGAACACACATAAAGAACAGTTTTAAATTGTTAACAAATTTTAACGCTTCAAACTGAGCGCCACACTAGGATTGTCTGTAACATGGATACCATAAACAACACAAAGCTACTTCAATTTCCCGCCCTTCGATCAGCTGTGATCATTGCTCAAAGCTGTCGTAATATTATGAACTAGATGACCCAGTGCACTTCGTGTTGCCTCAATCATTTTACCGTCCCCGTCCTTCTTTTTAAATTGACACAACTTTTTATTTAAGAACCGAATTGTATTAAACTAGCTGACCCGGCGCACTTCGTACCGCCTCAATCATTTCCACGTTTCCTTCCCGTTTCCGTTACCTGCCTACCGATTTTCAGCCAAACCGCTCCAAATCCAAATCCAGCCGTTCTTGAGTTATAAATAGCGTATTTAACGCGACTTTTATATAGGTATATTAAATATATGTTAAATATTAGATATATTAAATAAGTGAAGCTTTCCACAATACATCAGTGAAAATCTATCCAAATCGGATTAATCGTTTCTGAGATTAGTGTAGCACAAACGCCCAGACAAACCGACAAAGGTTAAAAAAAAAATTTTTTTGGGTTCTATTCTCTAGTACCTACCTCTAAAACGGTTCTCTGAGATATCTTCATTAGATTTTTTATATATATAGATAAAATATTGATCACTACGATAATCAAAATTTTAGATCTGTTTATTAGTTACCTCATATGTAATAACCAGTAATAAAAAGAAAACCATATACGATCTCCGCGCATAACGTTATCGATAGAGGTCAATGCCATTATGCCACCTTAGTATTGCAAACTAGTTCCAACAAAGCCACGCCACGGTAATGAAGGTCTTTCATTGCATAATCTCTTATTGTATCGTATTATCTACTTGATTAGCCAAATTATGGAAGATATTTTTTAATGCAATTGTTCTTTCTCATTGGGATTTTAGCCCATTTATACTAATTTTTATAGTTAGATACCAAACACTTTTACAGAGAATTCTGGACAAAGTTGCTAAAGACATTAGTATTCTATCATACATACATACATTTGATTGGTCACGTTTGTAAAAGATATTTGATTATTATGATTGAACCTATCGTTTGATGCCATAAAAGTACAGAATGTTGTCTTTTGAAAGCTTATTGGGTTCGATTCCTGGGTAAGGCAAGCATGTTTTTGAATGCAGTTATTTTTCTTTTCAAAAATCAATGAATGTTTTATTTTAATGAAATTTATAGTATCTAGCGATCTGTAGTATCTAGAGTAGTTTCCCTCAAAAAATCAAAAAAATCCACTATTAGATATATTCGGTGCTCATCAGTAACTTCTGCAGTTACAACCAGTTTTCATGTTCCAGTTGAACAGGACGGAGGCTGGTCCCTTCGAGATGATTCGCGGCACGGAACACATCCAGGACCTCGGTCACATCGTGTCCTACAAGGAGCAGAAGTCCATGTCCGCGTGGGGAGACCCCTACTGTGGCATGATCAATGGCACAGACTCCTCGATATTCCCGCCCATAGACGAGTCTAACGCGCCACAAAGGATCTACACTTTTCAACCCGATATTTGCAGGTTGGTTTAGTATTATTGTTAAGAAAAACTAACTAATAAGTTGTTTAGTATGCTTTTACTGCTACGATGGAGTGGAATGAAGATGGAGGACATGGAATTATTATTATGTAGAAAAAAGTCTGTTCCCGAGGAATGGGAAAATTAAATGTGAGTGGACCTGCTAGTGAAAGCTAAATAGTGGGTATTCTTACTATTGTATGTGTGTATGGAGGTAGAAAAAACTCTACTATTATAATTGCTTATTCATCCATTCCTTAAGGTGAAAAAGGTATTAAGGTAAAAGGTATATTAAGATATTCTTTTAAAGCGAAAATTGTCCAAGATTTTGTGCTCTACTTACTTATTAAGTAAAACAAGTAAGAAGTTAACAAGTAAAGTGCGTGCAAAACGTAGTATATTTACAATCTCTGTCTCACTGTGATCTCAATCTGATTTGATAATACATAGACGCGGTATGCGACTAAGATTTAGTCTGAGATTGCGAAGGCGCCGAGTGAGAATTGATGGTTAATGAACGCGGCTCCTTAATTGAGACTTTTGTCTCCTTGATTGAATCAATAAGCTCAGTTTCTTAGAATGAATAGAAATGTACTCGTACATATGAGACACCTACGCACACACATATTTCTACCTTATAACAGCAATATTCTTGCTGTTGTTTGGTCTTGGTTTTGTTTTAAAGTGTTGTACGCGAAACATACCTAAACAAGGCGTTCCAACTTGGCAGTAACTCCGCAAGGGTAGCAATGCATTTGTGGTCGATATAGGTTCATTGCAGATGTCCATTGGCGACAGTGACCGCTTACCGTCTGGTGATTTACTCGTTTGCTACCAAGTATGAATTATGAAAGAATAGTATAATAGAGGAGTGAAGGTCGAACAGACGATTTCTCGATCATAAGTCGATACCGATTATACCTAATCGGCATAGGACTTATGGCCGTTTAGTATAAAAACTATTGTCTAAAACTACATAATTATTTCTACCAATTAGGTTATTGCCATATATTATATAGACTACTAGCCAGTGCAAAATCAAACTTCAGTTGAATTTATTGGTTGCCTATGACTTAAATAAATTACTTGTAGCATTTGGTAGCCTGATTCAGAACCTGCAAATGAATTTTACTAACGCCATCTATGAACAAGATTCGAAACTAAATATTTAGCAACTAACTAAACATCGATCTGCCATGGGAATGAAATGTTTTACCGCGGTAAAAAGTAGCCTACGTCACTCTCCACCATCCTAAATATCTCCACACACATAAACCGTACGTACACATAAACAGTAAGTGATCAATGCCGCCCACGAACTGTAATCAACTCTAGACACCATCGAAGTTCTATCTTAGGTCAACTAGAAATGAGGTTCCTTAGGATTTAGTTGGAACGCCTCGGTTAAGCGTGTCTCTCTTACCATCCCTTCAAACCTGAACATAGCAGCAAGGTTTTCTGTTATAAGACAGGAAAAGGTATGGTGGTGGTGCCTCCAGAGTCAACCAGATAATTTTCTATCACTGTGGAAATTTGAATACTGGTAAGGTAAGAAAAATATTAAGGTATTAAATAAAAAAAACACAAAAGTCACCTTTGCCCTTATAGGTCCACAATGGCAGGAACTTATATTAGGAGCTAATCTTATAAACTAATATTCTATTTATGTCACTGTCTATGATTTAGAAAAGGATCCTTAATCCCAGACATTATTTGTATTTAATCTATGATTAAAAGAATCTGTCTTTGCCAATCTTTTTATAATCTGTTTTCAAAAGCAACTGTAACATGAAGCCAAGTATTAAATTAAATTTGGAGTTAGCGAAAGGTCTTAATAATGCAATGTCGGTTGCAACTATCCGCTTTGAAATTCAAATTGAGTTAGGTTTCTGTATATCGTGCTCGGAATATACAACTACGACGTTCCTGATTTATGGTATTATCTAGTTTTACATTTTAAAATTGGTTATGGGTTGTCCATCGATTATAGAAATTTTATAACAAGTTACGTAGATTATAATTTTTAATGTTATATTTCGTTTGGGGCGTTTGGGAAAAATGTTAAGTATTTTTTTAAAACAATGTTACCATCTCCGTCTTTAATTTTTTGTCTTTATAATAAAGTAATATCGCTACACCGGATTGGCAAGAAACTCAGAACGCATATAAATTATTTATATTTTTATTCGTCGAATTCTCATCTTTTTCAATTTATTTTGAAATATAATAAAATCAGTAAAAAGGTTTGTTGGGTTTGGCTAAGACATGTTATTTGTAAGCGATAAGTTGTTATTCTTCTAATATTATAAACTAAGATAAAATACGATAGGTAGAAATACTATAATTTCTCTAAAGTTTAGCGTGCCAGTAAAAAATAATTCCTATTCTAGCTTTTCACGACAGATAGCCAACAGAGAAAATTAGACAAGAGAGAAATTAAAATGAATAGAAAGATATAACGTTTATCAAAAACATGCCATTCAACTTAAATACGCAGACATTTTCGCAAGCGAAGTCTTGTAATGAATAATTCTATTACTCGGCCTTAGCGGAATATCTTTTTCATTTTATACTTCGATATCTTCACAACTTTTTATGGAATTCTCCAGCGTAGTCCATTATGACAATTTGATGGCGGACTTTATTATGGCGGGCTGTATCTGTACATTTATCGTCCATAGAATTTATTTTCGCTGAGACACAATACTCGTCATTATCCTAGACCGCGCGAGCATGGTTTTGTTGTTATCATCCATTATTTTTATGCCGGCTACGCTCCCCCCGTTGGCGCCTGTCTGCCAACCGAATATGCTGCGTTGGAAACAGTTTCACAATATGTCTTTTATGTATGCAATCCAAGCGAACGTGCAGTCTACCTGATATTACGTTCGAAGTTATTGAAGGTAGATTTGAGTGTTCACCAGTTATAGCGTCACCGCCAAATCTATGTAGTTTATGATCTAAATAAATGTTGAAAGCTGCAATGTTTCATTTATTATTGAAGTGAAAACTTCTATGCGAGTTTGGTAGCGGAAAATCTTATAGATTTATTTAT
>DWGW01001111.1:0-12079 GCA_018247775.1 Udranomia orcinus
AAGGATCTTTTTGACGACTTCGCTTGATTCAAAACCGTAGACTGCATGTCTGTTTTCGAAAGTTGTGAAGTTCGAGCACTTTCAATGTTCAAATTCATTTCTTTCGAGTCAGGAGATTGTTCTTTATAATTTTGATAGTTATTTTGAACGTCCATTGTCATTGTCTCTTCATTTAATATTTCGCGCACGGAACTTAAACTTTTAACACTTATATCGCAGGAATTTGTTGGGGACGCGTGCGTACAACCCGGCACTAACTTTGCGAATGCGAGCGAAATGTTAGGGTGGAAAATATATAAAGTGGGGTTAGAACTACCCTTAGCAAAGGCTTCCAAGTTAAGGGGCGTGGTTGGACAACCAATGGGATGCGAGAGGGTGGGGTGATCGAAAACTGATAGCCAATAAGATAGCGTCGCTACGATAGTGAGCAGGAGAGCTCAATCAACGGGTCAAGATAATAATAACCATCGCGAATTGAGAACGCATTGAGTTGTGGTAGGGTCAGCTCGACAAAGACAGTATGATACTGAGAATTTGGACCGCTTTATGCTGTTACTCAGAGTAAGGTTAGAGGAATGACGCTATTTGCGTTATGATTGGAGTAGTTTTATAGTATCGTGCGGTAGACATGGTTAATTTAGGAGAATTTTATTTTGATCATTTATGGATGAGAAAGAAATTTGGTTTTAGTGTTATGTAGTCAACTCGGTTATTAAAGACTCTTAATTTATAAAACTGATATAGTTGTAAATTATTTATGTTATAAATTCAAAAAATTGGAACAGTTTAAAAAAAATAATGGTTTAATATGCCTAACTTTTGGTATCGGTACGAAAATTATTGATTCATATACATTGTATTATTTTATATAGTTTCACAACTATGTATTATGCAATTGCATAATTAATTTAATTTACATACCTACAACTATTTCAAGCGAAATAAAAACGATACTTAAGTAACAAAAATAGTTGTTGCATTGTGTTTCAGTTTGGTATAATAAAATAATAAAAATAACTATGTGAGTAATAGAAGTTACTTCCATCATTATTCTCTGTTTATCTCGCCAAACATGGTACTAGAAAAACTCCAACGATTATGATTGCAATAAATATGTTTTATATGTCGCATAAAAAATGATACTCGCCCATAGACGGCGTTACCCCCGAGTGTATGGATGAGATTGGGAATAATGCTATTAACACAGACGCTTCTTCTCAAATTGATATCCTACTCAACGCTTCGCCAAACGAAATGAAATCTTAACACGTAAGCCTTAAGGTTAACAATCAAATGCACGATGTTAAAGATAGAACACCAAAAACAGACAGTGTAAATAGGACTGTATTTACAATGGCAGAAAAATAATATTTGTTTGGTCAACGCTTGATATTGGACTGAAAAGGAGACTCAAATGAGTTCTGTTCGGTAGTGGGTAACGATAATAAGATGGGCGCAGACGTTAAAGGAAAGCCATTTGTCAGATTTTAGCCATTTTTTTGGCCATTCGTTTTCTCTCTATGAAAATCTGTTCCATTTATTTTGTGGGAAGCGTTAATGAGATTTTAGAAGATTTCGAACTCTTGCTCTTCGATGTCAACGTTGAAAATTTCAATTATATTTTGGCGCTACAAAAAGCAGAAATGATATTTTCAACTTATTGAATTCCAAAACTTCATGATGAATGTTTGATGTTATTTGGTATATGTAATGTACCTACGTTCTTACAAAAAGATAATTTTAAGATTTAATAGATATTTTACTTCTATGTTCTGTGTACTGTATATACATTTTAAATGTTTCGCCAGTTAAACTTAGGTTAGGTTAAATTAGGTAAATTATAGTACAAAATGAAGTTTTAATCAAATTTACAAAATCTTATTTCAGAAATAAAATCAGTATGTAACAAACCTATAAGTACTTGTTATATGTCAAAAAACATCGATTGAACTAGCAGACGTGTCAGCAGTGACATCTTATTTAGTGGTCCGACAAATACCCTTAGAACCTTCGATACGACAAGTGACCGGATTGATAGATTCGTCTTCGTAAAACATGAAGCTAGAAGCAGGGAAAACAATTCCTTTTTTTTACCATTAAAGTATATGTATATTATTATAATAGAAAGTCATCGACATGTAGTGCATTTTGTTTTTCCGCTTTACATAGAAATTTCGCTTATAGAAACTCTTTGTTAGTATAAATTGTTTAATGATTATTTTATACTTGCTAGAAATATAGCCACTCCAACAGGTACATATAACAGATAGCAATCTTTCACTTTTAACGATTTACAAAAAGTTTTAAAACGTTTGAATTATATATCTTTTCATATATCAACTGGAACAGTTTTACGACATTAAAATAAGTAAGCTATTTAAAATTTCATTGTGAATTAATGTTTCATTTATTTTTTCTTTTCTTTACGGCTATGGCGTTTCGGTGCGATTCTTCTTTGTGCCGTCAACAAGGCAAATGACCGTCCGCAGGCAAGGAAAACTGATTCTTGTAGTTTATTTTCCATTTTCCCAATCTTTATTCTATTTTTATTCTTTCTATATCATGTTTTCGATTTTTAAAGGATGTGCGTGTTTTTATTTTTTAAGTGGTACATATGAATTTTGGCGATTCAGACGTACAAAAAATTTGTGATTTGTTAGTGATTTTAAACTCTTCCTTAAACTATGAGAATATTTTAATTTATTATAATTTTTCAAATAAAATAAACAAAACCTTTGTATTTTTCCTAATTACATTTCAATCTCATATAACCATATAAAAGTATCAATCAGCATAATAAATCTGGCTCGTAAAAAAATTTTTCAACACATATTTAGTTCACGGATTTAATTGAATACAGTTTACATTTTATCAGTTCCCAACGCCAAGAAAAATAATTAGCGAAAGAAATCCGCAATAAATTAGATTTATCCGTTATCAGGATATGTTTAGGTTGATAAGTAATTGGAGGCACGTGTTTGAGCCTATCCACACGTGACCGGGATAAGGGGAAGTGATAATGGGGGACTAAGTCGTTTATACTGGCTTGGGTTGTTTGTGGTTCATTATGCTTTACTTATTTTTGGTCCTCTGTGAAAATCTGAGGTTAGTTAGCTTTACCAAGAGCCTTATGTGGTTAAAGGTTTGATAGACTGCTTTTATGATGAAGATTTCCACCGTTATTTTTATTTGAATGTTATTTCAATTAATGATGATGATCATAAACGTCAGCGTTATTTGTCAACAATATTTTTTGTAAGACAGTTCCATTTAAAAAAAAACCTGAATTAAAATCAATTAAATAGACGCCATAAAGAAACATACTGTAATTCAAAAACTTGTTTTTTGTAATACGAAGGGGCAAAAATGTAATAACTTGGTAAGGTACAAATGTAAACTGACTAAGCAGGAAAACTATTTAAATTTCCATGAAAACTTTATCACCCCGTTTGAGAATATCAACAAAATAGAACAATTGCTTCACAAAGGTTCTATCTCTCTCAGGCGACGGTTGACTGATGACTGTCGGTCAGAGGTCACATCTGCAACTTTGATTGGTCGTCCGATTGGTTGGAGTCCCTCGTGTGCGCAAACAACTCCATCTTCGAGTGTCGGAGACAGATTAGTTGTTGTATCACTAAGTATTCTTTTAGTGTCACTATTCCCATAGGAACAAATCCGATCACTGATCTTATTTTTTCGATCTTCTTCTTAATTAGTACATTTTCTATTAAAACTGACTTGTAAGTAAATCTGTGAAATAAAGGCTGAGTCACAAAGATCATAGATACTTTTAAGGCAAAACACTTATCCTTTCCCTCGTTATTCTAGAACCTCAGAATAATATAAAATAACATGATTATATGCTTTAAACGGCACCTCATTAACTGTTTCATTGAACAAATAATTACCAAATATTAGCTTACGATAGCAATATCTGCGTTTTGCTTTTTGACATCAATAATCCTGTAATACCGTAAATCACAATGGCACCTGCAATGCCAGCGTTATTAAAATATGTTTAGCTGGTACCCTAAATGCAGCGAGAGTTAATACTGATCTACCATATGGTATGACCATCTCTAACAACGGTTTGTAAAAATAAACACCAAATTGTTTTGTCACTTACGAAATAATATACAAGCAATAGTAAGCATTATATCATTGACAATAGTTTCTACTGTTCTATGTAGTTTCTGATGTGTACAATATGCACATTTTTCGCCCGGTGTACCATTGAGCTCGGACTATAATCAGCCCTTTTCAATAATACTCCGGATCATCTACCCTATTAATCGTTTCAACTCATTCATACTTAGTGTTAAAACAAATTCGACTTTATTGTTAACGATATTCAATTCAAAATCAATTGTTGTATTAAGTTCATTGTCGTATTCTGTAGCTTCATTTCAGTTAAAACTTGTACTGATGCTTACTATTTTTCTATTTATTATTTACGTTTATAATGGACCTAGTTGTGTCTTTCCTAAGGTTGATTTTACAATAACAAAGTCACATATCTATTAGAAATTTCAAACTGTAGAGTATTTGGTTCTATTGTTCATTACTATAAGGTTTATTTTGGCGCAAGAATATCTATTAAAGCGAATGGGAACGCATAATCGCAATACATTAAAGTAGGATTTGGTGCACACTTGTTTATGAATTTTTGTACCATATGGTGTAAAAGCCGCCGAGGACAATGCGCCCCCATGGTGGTGCCCCATTACCATATGGGACACGTTAAACGCGCTTTCAAAAGAATCGTATTGCTTAGACATTCTCTATTTGACAAGTGCTTTGAAATTTCACCGTGCTGATCATCAGCGGCATGGATTGAGTGATTTTATAAAGAAAAATCTAGAAATAGGTATTACAAAAATAGAGACTTGAATTCAAATCAACAATCTTACCTTTAATCAACAAATTCTCGCTACTTTTAAGGAATGTTTCGAAGATGGAACGTCAGGAAACAGTTTGTAAGAATTAAGAGAGCAATTGCTGTTACACTGTAAATATTAATATAGTGATTTTACGTGAAACAAATTATTAGACAACAACGACGGTGGAGAAGACAGTAAAAATAAAATTCGTTGATTTAAAATGTCATGGTTAATTCCTTAATGATAAAATAAATAACAAATTACACGTTTCTTTAGGAATATTGTTAGAACGGAATATTTTCTCTATTCCAAATGAAACAATTTATCGGTAGCATTAATTCTGTAGGTATTCTCTGTAGGTATGTTAGTGAAATAGGATATTGTTAATAGAAAGCACTGGATACACCAGAAGTGCATTATTCTAAGCCAAACCGTATCGTGGAGACTTTTAAACGCCCTTACTCGTCGTTTTCATTAGCAAGGGCAGTGTCCCTTGAGGGACCATAAGCCCAAAGGTACATATGGCGTATAAATGTTCATCGTATTGCCTTGCACCCCTTAGAAATCATCTGCTTGCTTCAATTGTATCGCAGCTAGTTTTGTGGGGTTTGTGGTTAAAAAACAGAAGTATTGTTAAATATTGAGTTTCATTACGCACGGAGAATTGCGAGTAGTAGAGAATTTGAGGCCAATGTCGCGTAAAGGCCGGATGGAAATATTTTAGAGGAAGTTAGTTTGATTATAAAATGGTGAGCTTGCAGCTAACACGGCTAATCACGATAAGATGATGATACCGTTTTTAAATAAATTCAATGTACATCTATGTATGTACATTGAATTTATTTAATTGTATTGTTACGTGCTCAAGACAAAATTTATGTAGGTTATATTGTATGTAGGTCAGAAATTAGACAAATTGTATTATTGTAATCTGTGAAGAAATTCAAGTGCATAGCTAAAAACTTAACACAACAAAGAAATGTTGAGTATATTTACGAACTTGTTAGATACTTGTGTTAATGCCGCTCTCGTAATGTAGCCGAGCGCGTGCGCAAATAAACAACATTTGCACAAAAGCTTCCCGATAATGCATATTGTATTGTTCGTCAATGAGGGGACAGTCGGGTCGCGTGATCTTGGTGCTTGCAAAAGGGTGCCTTTAAACTTAGTACTTTTTTTATTAATATTGTAAATACAAGAAAAGTATTTTATTCAAAACTTATTATATCTACAGCTATACTTGGAAAAAAGATTAATTGAGTTATTAATTAACGTATTTGTGAAGTAAAACTACTCGGTCTACGATATAAAAACTTTGTACAGGATAGTATTAAAAATGACTAACATAAGATCTGACGTAGATTACATAATTTAAAAAATAATAGTGGTTTATTATACTCGTATTCATTAAAGTTTTGAACTTTTGAAATGATGACATTTTTCAGTTTTACTTTGACAGTTAGTCATTGGATGGAAGACATGAATTGGTTGTCGTATTACATAAAACATTTAGAAATTTAAATAATAAAAAAGTATGTTTTTTTTCCAAGATTATTATGAAAAAATAGGCAAAGATAATAAAAATAATGATCAAGATCATCTCGGCATCGTCGCCACCGCAATCACCCAACATATGTGATGGTACTGCCATCTGATCACTAACTATAATGGTCAATACAGACTGACAGACGGACAATTATCTGTACGTAATCAGACCTACTTTGATGTGTAAATCGGGTACATTTGGATTCTGTGCATATAATTCTAATGTCGTTGAGCACGTAATTCTGTAGTATCTTCAGTTTTAGCTACCACTCAATTAAATATATTGATGTTACATTCCATTTTTGTTAATATTATCGTGATATTTCATTTTTGTTTTTAAATTTTTACAATGCAACATTTTTAATATGCAAATATGTCAGAAATTATAAAATCAGTAATCGTTTAAAATTATTTTGATTTTCCATAATTGAAATTGAGAAGTACTTATGGAATTAAAAGGATTGTAGCGATAATTCAATAGACGAGAAATATTTGAACCCAACTGGCAATACTAAAACACACAACAATGACAAACTTGAATATGAAAATTCAAAATTTAAAAAATCCATAGAATACGCTAACGTGAGATGAACGCTTACTCTTAGATTTTTTTTCCCAAAAAAAAAACAATTACAAGTCAATCAGCTAATGCTCGTCAAACGTTCTATTCGAACGTCAAAAAACTTTTAAGCCGTCAACCGCGGTGCCCCGCGCCGCGCGTGCCATATGTCGCGAAAAATTCAACGATAATTGTATTACGTGGCCCTCAGTCGAGTGCCCGCGTTTAATTACGACGACCCACTTAGACATATGCGAGCACCCCAGCGCAGGCGTCTGTTTGAGCAGATCAGGGGTAGCGATGCATTTGTGGTCGAAGAAGAACTTGGTCCTGTCTTGGATCGATTAAGGATTCATGAGCGTCAATGACTAATTCTATATGGACGGAAGGCTCGTTCAGCACAATGTTATAAAAACCTTAAATACCACAGTGATTCATTTCAGATATCTGACCCGATAAAAAAAGGTTGGAGGAGAATAACCATGAAGGTTAGATAGGTTTGTTTGTTGTAGATGGTGCTGGTTGATAATCCCTAGAACCCATAATCTGACATACAGTTTCAGAATTGAAGTCTCGTCTGGGATATATAGATGTGTTTATATATTTACGACTAAGATGTACTGAAAAAGTGTTTTGGTGCTTCTTAACATATCAACTTAACTATATCACCTACAACGCATACAGCAATGATTTTTAAAGTATATTAATTCCTGTGGCGTAAAAATACATACTCAGAATAAAAATCAAAATCAAATGCCAAAGGAAACAATAGTCTTGAGTGATTATTGTGATTATTCTGTTGAAAATAAAAGATGGATCTAATGAAACAATACTTCTCAAAATAACCACGTCGATTATTATTTAATTAGGAAAAAATACTGCGGATCCCTAAAAAACGAAAGAAACGAAAGTCCACAAGTAAGCTTCCTCCCTGGAAGCGAATCGCAGACAATATGAGCGTGAAATATGGGTTCAAGAAATCCTGTTCGCTGAAAAAAGCTCAAAACAAATGAACAGAAAAGTTCTGGGGCAAAAAAAAACAATAGCGGCAGAACACAGGGCAGGAAACGCCGCGTGAATAAGTACTCTCCATTGTACTAGAATAGGGATGTTTTCTTCAATTCCGTTTCCGTTGTTTAAAATTTTATCAGCTATATTTTGGTCCGGGTCATCTCTTTTAAATTGTTTACGGCCTTCTCCTCCATTAAGACTACTACTTTTATGTTTCTTAATTTATTCGTCTTGATATTTAGAATAAACATGTCTAATAAATGAACTTTATTTAATTACCATATTTAAATTGATATAATCTGCGATCAAAAGGGTATGTGCAACGTGTGTGATCGACGAAGTGTGCTATTGTCTATCTTTAATCTATCTAACGTTGTATTTACTCACGATACCAGATCAGAATTTACTTCTGGATAATATTTATCATAAACTCTAGAGACTAAACAAAAAAATTGATAGATATTGTTAATACAATTTTTAATATTCTCATAGCGTAAAATCAAGTTTATTGTGAACTTAGTACAAAGTTTTATTTAAATATTCAAGCGTACCTGACAAAAAAAACAATTATCGTATTTGGCAAGCTCAAAGGCATGACTGTCAGAAAAAACGAATTAATTCAGACAGTTGTATCAATATGCTCTTGCATATAACGATCTTGGCATTGCGTTCTTGGCGATGTTGGAATTACCAAAAAACAGTCCATAAATCATCGGGGCCAGACGGACCGATGCTGAATACGTAATACTGTGCCGTTACTCTAGGGTTACTTGGGGATTTAATGCTTTTTATAGATACAACAACAATATCTAGCCGGGGAAATCTGAATTGGTGCAGTCTATTCAACTTTTCTTAAAAGCTGTCCAATAAGTGACGTTTAAACAAAATATTCACCTTTTATTTTTGTATCAGCTACTGAGCTATTTACGGGAAAATTAGAATGCATTATTTTGGAAATTCTATAATGATCGCATATTTCGAAATATCGAGTTTCGAGTTGCACCTGATGATTTACTACAAAACTTAACGATGACACTGTTAATTCTTACTACTTATGATAATACATCGTCGCCAAGTTTATTTAAGGTAATCAAAGTGTTCCTTAGATTAACTCCAAAAATAGTCTGATTTGGACAATAACTTTTTGAAGAGTGTGGCCCATACACTGTTATCTCAAGAAAATTGAATTAATATTAAGCATTTAAATAAAACGTTATTTCGTATTTGCTTCAAGTGCACAAAGATACGTGCATCTAATTGCGTGCTGAACTATATTTTTAAAGTTAATGATTATATATTATCATGTCCACTATGCGAGAACAGTAATTCCCTAAATGAAAACGCATATTGAATATAAACTTAAAATACATTTCCAAAATTCGACACAACAGTCATCCCACCCCAAGACAACAATGATCATATCATGTGACGTTTACAATGACAATGATCAGTGACAACTCCAAATCCCACCTTTAGACACGGTGTCGTCGAGACCATTAGCACAAAGCACTCAATGTTAAATGTCTCAATTTAATGTTGAAGCCGTGTCGCCCCCGGTCTTTATTACCCCGGCCGCTTTGTAGGGTTAATTCGTTGGAAAGATCCCGTTGTTCGTGTTAACCCGAAGGAAGGTGGCGATTGTTTCAATGAGCTTGTACCCAATCTTACTTCAATATTTACAAAGCTGTAAATACCGTTCTGTGGTGATCATAAGTAGGTAGAATTTACTCTGTGAACCATTTACGTATTCATACACAAATTGTAGGTTATTTGTCTAAATTCATGTGTCTTGATCACTAAGCGTGTAGCGTAATAATAGGTAATGAGTTGTTTAGTTCACTTTTCTTCCTTCTTTCCTTCTTCTTCTTTCATGGACAATAATTCAGATTTAGACTTTTAGTTTTCTCCCTTAGCTACTATGTATGTAGTCTTAGCTACTATGAGAACTGATGAAACATTAAAAGATTGATGGCAGTAAGGCGCGGTGGTCTTCACTGCCAACCGCAAAACAAAATATAGGAAATATTCATAAAACTAAATTGAATTTGTACGGAAAGATGTGTTGAAACTTTACCTATTTACTTGTTTATCTCAGCTCCACTCGGTGCTCGAGAAAATCCAGATTTGACCTACTTCGTAATAACTTAACCCGAATCAGAACTTATGCAAGTTTGGCAAAAGCAAGATTTACTGCTTTAGTATTAACGTAGAATGAAATAACAATTTAAAACGGAAATTACAACACAGAAGACGAATTTCAAGAAAGAAACACCAATAGAAGAAATAGAAGACGATCTTTTGCAGTTCGTCCTGCATTAAAATTAATAGATTTTTATTTTATAGTTTTCTTACTTCGTACATTTTTCTTCTCTCGTTCGTCGTATCAGAGCCAATATCGGCACCTATTAACCATAATCTGGAATTCAAAGAACACAAAGCGCGCAGATCCGCGCAATCGCAAACGACAACCATTGGAGAACACAAAACCATTTACAGCCGACATAAACAAACGCTAAATAACCCGTTTCAGTAGCGCAACATTTGACTGACTATCTCAAACATAACGCCAGACAAACGGCCCGCTGTCCTCTACCACTAATTAAAGGTAATGGCCCAGAAACAAGATTGTGATATTGTTCTCTCTGAATCGTTCACCCTCCCTTTCCGATCCGAGCTGCCGCGCATAAGCTCATCCCTCTCCCCCTAAACGTTGGTTAGACGTCACTTATTATGCTAAATATCCTACCCCATTCTTCGGGAGTGGAAAGATCCTTGATAAGCACTCGATTTTTTTTCTTTTTTCTTGCCTTGACAGTTGGTATATGGACGCAGATTAAGATAGCTGGCGTTTTTTGTAAGTTTTTTAATCGTTTTCGGTGCACAGCCATAAGGAAAGTGTGATAATGTTCGTCTAAAATAGGTAAGTAATTTTGGAGTGTCAGAACGGGACGGTTCTCGTCTATCCTCTGAAGGAAGTGGTAGGTTTTAAAGGTGAGAAGCTTTTACGGTTCGATTCCGGAGACACCATCGCCACAACTGTTTTTGCATTATATCAGCAGTGTTCTTGCGGTGGTTGATCTTCAATGGTGTGGTAAGGGCAAGACGTACCTAACGCAATAGCCCAATGGGTAGTGTGTCCGACTTACGATCGAGAGGTCGTGAGTTTGATCCCCACCCCCCCATTGCACTATTGACGTGAACCCACTCTTAACACAACACGAGCTTAGCAGGAGGGGTTAACAAAATTACTAGTATGTATGAACATGCTAGTAATTAAAAAATAATAATACCGAGGCGTTCCAACTTAGTCCCCAGGGGTTTGGTTTGTGGTCGATATATGAAGGAACTTCGATCCTATCTTGGATTGGTTACAGATGTCTATGGGCGGCAGTGACCACTGACCATCCGGCGGACTGCACTGGGTAAAACAGCTTGGTATATATGTAACCAAATACGGCAGATCAGTACCAGATCATTTTTTCAAATAATCATTAGTGAGTGTTACAATAAAATTTTTCGATAGACTAAAATTTTCATTAGTAATATTAACGTTCCCTTGTGTCCCACTATGAATACACAAACGCAAATCCTAGAAATGTGATTGAGTTAATGACAAAATACAATCTGCGGGACTCTCGGGATCAATTCTTTAGATTGTATATTTCTACGACGAACCGTATAACTTATTGTTTATGTACTAATATACCATATTCTACACTTTACTCACATTATCAATGTATAGGTGAAGTCATAAGAGGTGGACCACATTTTTTCGAACTTTATTAAAATATATTTTTTCTTAGTACCTTTTAATTTGCTTTTCATCTTTGCAACTTTTTTTATCTATATTTGATGGTGGATTATGAATATAGGTGTAATGCATAAGATTTTTTTCTTGTTGTTCGTGTTGTTATTTATCCTTCTTTTACAATAGTTTTTGTAGTTTATTTATATCTCCAATAACTAAATAAAATATATTCAGATTTCGCATTGAAACTTTCAAAAAAATTAAAAGATATCAATTTTCAAATATTTACGAAAGTTTCAACAGTCCAGAAAAATATGGATAAAATAATTTTTG
>DWGW01001112.1:0-12076 GCA_018247775.1 Udranomia orcinus
AGTTGTAAATCAATAATTTAACAAAAAATATTAAGCTATGTGTTAAGATTGGAATCAGAGTAAGTCAACTGTCTCGAACAGAGTACTGCTATAGTACAACCACAAACAATTCTGATATCCCACTAACAACACAAGCTTATTGATATCTGTTATGCTATAAGCTACAATAAAAATCTTCAATAGTATAGATAATTCCATCATTAAGCACCTTATTTGTGTTATTTATTAAATCCAGCGAAAACAATTGTCCAATCCTTTTACGTAAAAGACATGTGATACTTAATATAACTTGTAATGCCTCACTTGGATGACCTCCTTGTTGTCTGTCTGCTATTGTAAGAAGTGTCTGAAAGATTAAAACAAATATATCATTTTTTATTTTATCACTTGATAACACTAATTGACAAAATTGCAGTATTAATTTCACAGGGCCCTAGTTCAGTTCCAAAAAACATGTAATATAAAGTATTTTTAATAATAATAATGCAATTTACAAGTGAGCCATTTAATAATTACAAGTTTGAAAATAAAATTCTTTAATTCCAGTGGATTTTTAATATTATTTACACTTTCTTATCTGTGAATTTCAATTTAGATCAGATCAAAATAGATAATAAATAGATTTTACAAAAATATAGTTTAAGTCAGCAAACATTTTGAAGATCTTTATAGATTAAAAGACAGAAAACATTATGGAACAAACCATTGTTTATTAGTGTATAATGTACATTTTATTATTACCTTTATTATTGCTGGTCTATTTAAAAATATTTCAACAGGAAAATCTCGCAAAAATACATCTCTGATGAATCTACAACAGCGTCGAGTTGATTTAAGAAGCTTGAGTGAATCTTCCACCAGAGCCAATGTCTTCAAATCTGATGTATTCAATTGTACCCAAGGACACAAAAGCACTTTAATGCCATGTAAATTGGACCTGTAATGTAGTGAAAAGTAACTATCAAAAACACACCTTAAAAATAACTGAATGACATACCTTGCGATCTCATCAAATGATATCAAGTATGTCATTCAGTTATTTTTTTGTCATTCAATTATTTAATTGGGTTCGAAAAAAGATTTATATGTGGGAATTGTTGATCAGGGGACCATGGTCTTACATATTGTACCTTCATCACTTATGTAATGGACAAATTCAGGTAAACCAAGAGCTTAGACTTTAAGTTACACACTGGTATATCAGAGTCATTCCTCCATAATTCTATGTGTCGCAAGTATATCTGTTACATAGCAATAAATATATGTCTTTACATCAAAGCAGATTCAAATAAATTTACTTTTTTTTCAATCTTTATAAAAGTGCTCAGATCACCACAAAAGTGGGTTTAAAAAATATCTTAATACTACCCAAAATTTGGCTTAATACATTAGCCCTTGATATGAAGTTGTTTTTTCAAAAGTTTCAATCTTTCTCCGTAAAATGTATGAAAAATTAAAAATAATCACCCATCACAACTTAGCTGATCAGCAAGATGATCTTCTAGATTAGATACTGAAGTTTCTTTAGAGGAGTCCCTGTTGGACCCCAAGTTGTAATATCCACTACTAGACTCTACACCTTCAGAGCTGAAAATTTAAAATAGGAAAATGTAAGTGTTTATATGGATTAATTTCTTACCGGCTATAAAGACTGTTTAATGGCTTTAAGGTATGGGAGTTTTGTTGCTCAGATTATCATCAATGCATTCTTGGTAACAGGTGTACACAGATTTGGCAAAAAGATCTTACTGTATATTGGGCACATGAGCAAATTATTTTGTGGATGTGCGTGAATATCCATATAGGCAACATTATAATAATAAAAATAACATAATTAATAGTGCAGAATCCTAATACTGGTAAAATTTACTTAGCTATAATTGCAATCACACATTACCAATCACGATATATTTGGAACAAACTATAACTGCCCATGGATTTGCCTGTAATAATAGACTTGAAATGAATACTAGATTCATTTCAAGTCCATTAATACACTTAATTTTATAAACTTCACAAACCTTGTCTCTGATAATGCAAGTCTAGGTATATTAAAATTCTCCTCTGATTGCACTGTATTCAAAAATTTTAGAGTTTCCATCACATCTTCAAATAATTCAATTGATTCTGGTTCTAGCTTATGTTTAATTTTGTTTAAATTAATTATTATATCTCTCACACCAAACTCTTTAACTATATATGTCCCACTTTTAGTCTAAAAAATAAACGTAATAAATAAAATAAAATAAAAATGTACAAAAATTATATAATGAATTTTTAATCATATTAAACATAAATGTATTTAGAAATTTACCAATTAAAAAAAAAATATGATCCATAATATTACAGTTTTTGTACTGAGCATATACTATTTGTAATAAATACTTTTATAGCTACCAAGATAACATGACAAAAAGAAATGTAGTACGGAACAATTGCATTTATTTTGCACAGTGTCAGAACCAGACAGAATATTATCATAAGTATTATGGAACATTATTATACAAACTTTAATCGTAATTAGTAGGAGTTCAAGTGCCTCCCGCTGCAATGTTGGCTGGTGTACTTGAAACCAAGCCAGGAGCGCTTCCAAGAGCTTTCTGGTAATAGACAGCTCATCTTGTATTTCCCACCCCAAACGCAACTTCGCTAAAAGGAGCTGAAGCGAGCGTTCGCGAATTTCTTTTATAGGATGGCCTAAAACATATTTAAGAACTTGTTTTAAATTTATAGCGGGAATTTAGGTTACCTAATAATAAAGAACCTAGGCAATCTCAAATAAACTATAGAATCAAGAAAGTTGAATAACATTTACTAGTTTATTGTGTATATTTTGACTCCATACGAAACTTACAAAGTTTTTTTATGTATGAAAATGTAGCTTCATTAAAAGCCATTACTAAAGACCATTATGCATTTTACACAATCTAAAGTTATTCAAATTAAAAAGTGATATAAAATAATTCAATGTTTATATTTTAGTTTTCAACTTAGATTTAAACATTCAAAACATTCAAACATTTGAAGTTTGAAGTCAATAGTCGTTTTATTTACATGAATTACAGATTATACAGAGTTATATCCATAAATAAGATACTACTTATAATATTGTAGTTCCACAGCAATATTTACTACCATGAAATTAGAAGCAGCGAGGTGAACAGAGAATGCATGCACTGAACATGGTTTCCAATGTTTAATATTATTAAGGAATTTATCGCAATATTATTTATAAAATGGCAATAGGATATTACAAATAGACAATGATAACACTAAAAGAACATTTTTTACTATTTGCATTAACTGCAAATAGTAATAAATTTAACTTTTAACAAAAAAAAGAACCGACTTCAAATATGCGAAACAATGCACTAAAAAGTAAAAAATAATTGCATTTGCATTTATTGTTATATTTGGAGTCGGTGCCAGCCTACTACTTATACTCGTAAGTATTGTAAG
This sequence comes from Udranomia orcinus, assembly GCA_018247775.1. Lineage (NCBI taxonomy): Eukaryota > Metazoa > Arthropoda > Insecta > Lepidoptera > Hesperiidae > Udranomia > Udranomia orcinus. The sequence continues at coordinate 3,460 of DWGW01001112.1, forward strand.
AATAGGTCATCCCGGCACAAAGACAAAGTATTTAATGTTCATTTGTATATATATATTTTTAATAGGAAGGTAGCAAACGAGTATTCATTCCAACTGATATTAAGTGGTCACTGCCGCCCATGGAGATCTGTAATTACCTCAAGAAAGGATCGAGGTTCTTTCTCCTCCTCGGTTAAGTATATCTCCGTGACCACACTCTTCAAACCAGAACACGAAAGAACACTGCCGTTACAAGGCAGAGGATAGGTGTGTATATGGCTTTCATCATATTTTGACAATTTTTGGCTGGCACCGACTCTAAATAAAAAGAATTTCTCTATTCACCTCATCCTCGTTCCTATTTACCCCGATTGGCAGATGAGTGGAAGAACCACAAATATTTGCATTTTTTCAAATCGAAAGTCTATTCTGAACTTTTACCTTTGATGTGCGATAATACCACCAAGACTAAATTATTAAGAGTGTGAAACACTCATAACGGAGGATAACTACCCGTATAGATATTTTAATGTTAGATTTTTTGTTTTTATTCACCCCGTTCTACGGTATCTATCTCATGTATGAGTGAAGTAATACTCTATGGCAAAATTAACTGACTGTCAGAATGATACTAAAATAAAATCAAAAATAATACTTAATCTACTTAAAATAGAGCATAAATATAAAATAAGTCGTCAGAATCTACTTAGCAAAATTAAAATTATTACGGATTTCCCTTATAAATTATAGTTACATGCATATTTATAAACTTGGTATTTTATTGCGTGTAAAACAGTAAGTACCTTTAACGAACATTAATATTATCTGAATGTCCGCCCGGCAAAGTGACTTTTCTTGCTAATCAACTATTAATTTTATTGAAGTACAGTGTACATTAAGCACAAACTGGACAGGTTTAGATTAGAATCGAAACTTGAATTTAGAGGTAATGAATTGTTTCAAAGTGTGTAAAAAGATGTTTGTATTTAGTTAAAGGGGTTACTGCTGATAAGTTATTATAAAATCTACGATATAATCCCATATGGAGCACTTCACACATATGTAGGCTCTTCATAATATTTATTCTGCAACCTAGAGTAGGGACACATTTTCACACATGATATGATACTCTGAGTATAGATGTTACTGTCGTCCCTGAAAATCGACATTCAATTCTTAATGAACAAAGAGTTCAACACAAAAGTTGGCCAAATATGTATATAGGTTGGAATGCTACAGAAAGGATGGAGTGGCATGGAATGTTACATAAATCACATTTTTTCTTTGTATTGCCTTACCATATGTGCCAAAGTATATATAGTAGATTATGTATTATTTCATAAGTCTTGGAAGATGGAGTTTTCTTTGCAAGACTCAACTGCAAAGAAAACTCCAGAATCCTCATTTACATTTAAAATCTATGATACGGTATAAACATTTCATTTTTATTGATTGATAACAGTGCTTCAACCGTATCTATCTCTAAGGTAAATCAGTGTTTACTATTTACTATATGGTTTATCTCTTCTATGGTTTTACTTTTCAGATGTCTGATGTCAAGACACTACTTAAAGAAGCTAGAAAGCTAATTGATGATAAGGAATTTAAAGCAGCTCAAGAATGTTGTAAAGACATACTTCGTAAAGATAAACAGAACTATTTAGCCTTAATTTTATTAGGCAAATCACTCCAAGACTCTGATCAAGCCCCATTAGCTTACCAAAAAGCCATAGCATGTAAACCCACTCAGATATTAGCCTGGCAAGGACTTGTAAACTACTATGATATGAAGGAAGATGTTGCTTCAAAAACAAAATTAATTGCCATCTATGATGAAATGCTTAAATTACAATTAGAGGATGGAAAAGTTACAGAAATACTTAGTAAGCTGGGGCAGGTAGGATGCTCATTTAAAATTAATAATTCAATTAGTTCTATCATCAAATTTATAAATGAAAATCAAGATGAAAAGTTCAAAGATGTTGCTGAAAAGCAACTTATAGATCTCCTAGAATCTGGTGTACCCTGTAAGCCAGAAGACATACCTTTAGCAATGACTATTTTAAATAACATATATACAAAAACTCTAAATGATTCTTTATTGCTTCTTATATGTAAAGTTATTATATTAAATACTGATATTGTCTCTGCTTTGAGAGAAATAACTGAATTAGATTTCTTTCCCAATAATGTACGTCTTAAAACATGGCTATGCCAACAATTATGTGAAAAATTTATTGATAAATATTCTTTTGATGGTCAAGACATGGAAAAATATATGGATATTATTACTACCGGGATAGAAAATTCCAAATATGTAAACCTTCTTAAAAGTATGAATAGCTTTGATAAAGGGTTGTATTTGGAAGCTTACAAACAATGTGTTCCTCTAGTAAATTATCAGGAGGCAGAAAAAATCGAGTCCTTATTCATTATAAAATGCACAATTATGTTAAAAAAATGGACAGTGACACAAAAACTCGCGACACATTTTTTGATGAAAGTCAGAAACCCAGATTTAAAGGTTAGTCTGCAAAAATTCTTATTTCTCTCTTACATCGAACAACAAAAATGGTCTGATGCAATCTGTGTTGCGAAAGAAATTTCAACTGAAAACATGAATACAGAAGAATTAACTTCACTAGCAAGATGCTATATAGAAACTAATGAGTCAGCAGAACATGTTTTCGAAAATCTTGATAAGGATCATTTTACACAACTTCAAGCCCTAGCTTTATTGAAACAAGAAAAATATGATGAAGCTATTCAAGTTTTACAGAATTGCAAGGAAGAAGCTGTTAATTACTTTTATCTTGGAAAAGCTTACTGGAATATTAAACAATATGACAATTGTTTAGTAAATCTATTAAAATCAGCTAAAGTTAACTGTGATCATGCTGAAACTTTTTACTTTTTAGGAGTGTTTTATGAGCAACATAAAAATGATTTACTAAAAGCGAAAAAATGTTATGAAAAGGCATACAGCCTCTGTAATACTGATGTAAGTTATGTCAAAAATCTAAGTGAGGTGTATGCCAAACTGGGCTTTATAGATTCTGACTTTGAATTGCTTAGTAATGCTATTAATACTATACAAAGTAAAGAAACATGGTTAAATTTGAGATTGGGTATACATTACCTTAATAAAAGAGAGTGGGAAAATGCCATAATGAATTTTCGCGATGTTGTCAAGATTACCAAAAACAATGTTATTGCTTTAGAATGTCTAGCAGATGCTTATTACTTTCGAGGATCTTACACTTCAGCATTAAAAGTTTATGATAAAGTAATAAGCTTAAATCCAAACAAAATTCATACATGCCATTGTCTTACGAATATTGGCTGCATTTATGCATTATTGATGCAATATGAAGAAGCTCAATTGACATTTGAAAAAGTCTTGCAGATTGACACATTTAATTTATTAGCACTTAAGGGCTTTGCAGAATGTTTAATGAAGATTGCTAGAAAAAAAATTGCAGCCAATTTATATGGTAGTGCAAGAGACAATGCTCAAAAAGCTATTGATACTGTAACAAAGGCTTTGGTAAAAGGAAAGAAGTTTATGTGCCTTTGGAATCTGCTTGCAGATGCTTTAATGTTTGTGACAAGATTGCCAAATAAATACAGCTATGTCTACATAAAAAAATCATTTAATGATTCAGATGAAACATCAATTAAGCTAGAAAAAATTGACATTTATCCCCAAGCAATAGCATGCTTCTCTTATGTGGCAAAACAACGACAAGAGACTGCCTCTTACAATTTGGGCTCGGCATATTTCGAATATTATTCTGTATCAAAACAAATATCTCATTGCCACATGGCATTTAATTTGCTAATAGCATGTATCAAAGAAAAGCCCACTGCTTGGCGTAATTGGAATTTACTGGGTAAAATATGTGTTTTTCTGAAAAGATATGATTTAGCACAGCATTGCTTTATTAAAGCTTTAACAGTTACTCATAAGTGGTCTATAGCAAAGATATGGTGTAACTTGGGAACATTGTACCTACAATTAAATCTTTTCAAATTAGCCAACTATTGTTTTTGGCGCGGTCAATCTACTTTACCATCATATCCTCAAAGCTGGATTGGTCAAGCTCTTATAGCTGAAGTCATTCGACAAGAAGAAGCGATGGATCTATTTAGGCACGCTAGTCGTCTTGGCTACCACCAAATAAGCGCCGTAGGTTATGCTGATTGGATTTGCCGTACTCTCAAAAACATTAATTGGGAAAACGACCCTGAATGCAAGTATGCTATAGAAGGACTGTATGCAATCACTCATGGAATTGACTTAATGGAATGGTATTTAGTTTTCGAACCGAATGACCCTTGTGCTTGTAACATTATGGGTAATTTACAAGAAAGAAAAGGGATGTTGAGCTCTGCTCTGAAATCGTATGAAAGAGCGTATAAAAATGCGGAAGATAATAAGAAGAACACCATACTTTTAAATGTAGCCAGAATTCTTTTAAGGCTAGAAAAATATGATGAAGCTATAAAAACTTATCAATCTATTCCAGAAGCGAGTTTAGATTCCTCATGTGGATTAGCACTATCCCTTTACAAAACAGGTAAGTATGAAGATTCATACTCTGTTTATGATATGGCTCTACAATGGCTATGTAATGATGATGCAGATAAATCAGACATCCTTGTCGCAATGGCTGGCATACTTTATATGTTTAAGGGGAAAGATGATGCTAAAACAGTGTTATTCCATAGCATACAGGCAGCCCAGAAAATGCCCACGCCATATAGTTTATTTGCTCTATGTTCTTTGGGAATTATCAATTCAGATGAAAGTTTGAAAAAGTCTGCTTTAAATGAATTGCGTAAATACGAGAAAGACAGCGTCTTTGCATATGACGTAGGATTTTTGAAGTCATATGTTGTTTGCAATGAAGATATTGCCTTAGCTATACAAATAGTGAGTGACGTATTGCACAGTCACCCAAGTAATCGACTCCTTTGGTTCTGTATGTCACAGTACTGTCTAAGGGCTTCACAGAAATGGGCGCCAGTTGCCAGCGGCTGTGCTCAGAGGGTTATTAATCTATCAACATATGAAGAACAGAATTCTAGTGATATAGCAAACATGTTTGCTATAGCCAGTATAGCAGAATATATTGCAGGAGATCGAATAAAATCATTAAAATTCGGAACAGAAGGGCTGCATATAAACCCCTGCCAATCGCATATTTGGGCTGCACTTTTATTTTCTTTGCTATCAAATAAAAAATGGTCAAGTAGAAAAGATTGGCTATTTGCAGCAATAGGTCATATGCGAAGACATCTGGAATTATCTCGACCTCTCAGTAGATGGGCAACTCTCTTAGAAAAGAAACTTACTAGATAAGTGAATTATTGAATCTAAAGAGTTTGATTTAAATATTTTTTTAGGATTAAAACTCTTTTATAAAATACCTTAGATATTTGTAACAAATAAACTTGCTTCAACGCAACTATCTAAGGGAGTTTGTTTTTATATCAATCATGTTTAAAATACGAATATATGTATTAATCATAATTGTAATATTAATTTTATAAGTTTAACATATACTTAATACTATTATTTAATACCAGTCGTTTATTTTATGCGCCTTTATATTAAATTTTACTTTTAAAATACATAATGGAATTGAGAAATATTAAATTAAATAATTATAAGATAATAAAATACGATTATTTATTTTAGCTTGAATGTAAAAAAATCACTAGCATTTCATAGATGTATTTTCATTCATTATTATTTAGTTACACAAAGTAATATTTTTAATACATGAGTTGACAAACATGTGTAATCTAATCAAATGCAATGTTGGAAAAAATATATACTCCATTAATACGATTATAAAGAATATTTTTTATTTTAATGTCTATCCCACAAGGATGTACACATCAAGCCAGCCCTCTGAACTTTTTTTTATTGCCAGACTTCTATTTATAATGAACTTTTCGAATTTTCCTCCAACAACTCTTATACCTCATGACTAACCCGCTTTAAAGGTCTTATCAGTCAAGCGTTATCCATCTGCTCACCTTGTTGTATATTGATGTATTTAAATATCACTCGAATCGCACAGAAAGTTACTGAAATGATGATGATACGATATCGATATGTTATAGCGATATATTGAACGCTTAAAAATGAGAACTCTGTCTAAACTTAAAGTTATTTCTGTGGACATACATGAACTGTCCCACAGTACATTGCACTCTCCTTTATTATTTTTTCATACATCATGTGGAGGTTGAATCCTAATAATCATTTTTAACCCTCTTTCGAAAGCTCAACGTCATTCAAAGTCATTTCAGTACTGTAACTAACTCTTTGCTTCTTATGTTACATGAACCACATCAAGTAGTTATTTGACTGAACTAGTGATGAATAATAAATGAGTTAGTGACAACATTTTACCTTTTCTTAAAATGGTAGAATTTTTTACTCTTTATACCTTGAGATTTCATTTTAAAATAAGTAGAATCTTGTACTTAATTTTTACCAGTTTTTATTATGTGCGAGAAATAATTGAGGAACAGCACATATTTGTTTTTATATATAAGAACTTAAACTTAACAACATTGCAGTACAATTTTAAAACATTTTATAATAAAAAAATATACAGTAGGTAAAAAAAAACAAATGATATAATATCCTTTAATGACAAGCAGCATAACTATTTTAAATTATTTAATAAAATGAAAAATAGATTTTACTATGTCACTAACTGTTCAACGTTACAGCTTATCCTTCTGAATACAGCTAAATATTTTTCTCCATTATTTCGTGTTACTTTTTGGCCTTCTTCTGTACTCTCAAATAACTTGTCCACAATAATGTCATTCTTCTGTAATTAAATGTAAAATTGGTTATAATTTATTGGTTAAATGTAATATTGGTTAGTGGTGGAAATAAATTATGAGCATTCATAACAATAACTAATAAAGTTGTTGGTGTGTTTTAACGAGTATTCTTACTTACAATATGAAAAATAATATTTTTTTCTTTTCATTTAAAGAACCTAATTAATAAATGAAACTATTTTCTTGCAAAAAATGTAAACCAAAATTTTCTACATTGCTGTTCAGGTACTTCATGTTATTGAAATATTAGTATAATTTGTTTTTATTGTTAGAACATATTAGTATTTAACTTACCAACTCATCACCCGATAGTCTTTCGTACAGTGGATGTTCTTCAAAATGTGTAACCATCCATTCATGTAATTCTTTTACATCAGTAACAGTATACACTGTTGCCTAAAAACGATCCAATTTTATGATTAAATTTATATTTAATTATAGAACTCGTATTTTTTTAATAAATAATAAGTAAGGAACTTTACAAACATATATTTTTCTCCATATAAATATTAATTAAGAGCAATATTTTCGGATATGTAACAACCAGCTAAATACTTTAAGGAAAAAAATTACTCAAAACTTATACAGTTAACAAGTGTAGAGTCCCAAAAGTGTTCTGTTGTGATGAACAATTAAGAAGTTAAGTGCAACATAATCAGCAAGAAAAGTTCATTGTAAGTTTGAAATATTACCCTTATTGAAATTCGACTACAAATCAACATTAATATTTATATTTATCAACCTACTTGTTCGGCCAATACATATGCATACTCCGACAACAACCATTTATTAATAATTCTCCATTTGTGCTTGGCCTTTTTAAAATGTGGGTCTGGATACAAGAAAAACATTTTTTGAAGCTAGAAGTAAAATAAATCATTGCATCAATTTATAATATATTTTGTTGAATTTTAATTTATTAACAATTTTTTTAGCTTAAAATCTAAATATACTAACCTGACCTTTGTGGAAGAAATTTGGCAAATACTTCATAGCATTGGTTCTTAAGACGGCTATATTTTGATACCTATCTGGATATTGAGTCCTCAATGCCTTGATTCGATCATTTACATAATCAGATACTTTGACACGAATTTCCAATCCCAGCATAAGGCTTTCCGGGAACATTGGAGCCAGGGTAACTAAATGAAATTATTTTAAGAAATACATGTTAATAGAGTAACTATATATTATTTAATACATCACTACTTATTAAAAAAAATATAATTTTTTCTTATTTCATCTGGTAAGAGTTCTAGGATTTAACTCAAAGATTTAAAGGATAATATGGGTACGTTAATTTGACTGATTGTATTTGAATAAGATTATATCAGTGTTACTGTCTATTATAAATAAACTCATTAAACTAAATAAAAAATAATAAAACTAAAAATTACCCAAAAGACCTCCATATCCACAACCAACGTCTAAAAATTCTACTCCTTTGTTTTGAAATTCGGTTGTTTTTATTATTGGATATAATTCAGACCAGTCGTAGTCATCTGGATGAAAAGGGCTAAAAACAATCATGCAATAATTACACATTTAATGTTGTCAATGCATATGTATATGCTCGAAGGGGTGTGAAATTTGGTTACAAAGTTACAATATATGTACAGATAGAGATACACACAGCTGTGTTATTAAAATAAAACATCATGCATTTATCAAAGTAAAACATACATTCATCATAAAGTACACGTTAATACGTAACTCATGTAAAAAGCAAGGCTTTGTTTATATTTCAAAATTTAAATTTTATTAC
>DWGW01001113.1:0-12071 GCA_018247775.1 Udranomia orcinus
CCCGTGATGAATGGCGCCGATCTCAGGTCACTCCATCATCGCAATTAGTAGCTTGTCGCCCCGATACTCATTATAACAACCCTTTATTGAGCTCGTGTTCACATTGAGGTGCTAGAGAATGCAAAATAAATCTATAGTTTTATTTATTTGAATATAGATAACGTGCAGGTATGTATATATTGTTTAGATAACCATATGTATGTGTTTATGCAATTTATAATTGAGCAGCGATAATAGAATCTTAACATATGCACACTATATATTTTTCAGATGCTTGGGACCAAAGTTAGGGTCAATTATTTTTGCTGCCATTTCAAGAGTAAAAAATAAGAATGCTAACTTTATTAGACGTTTCGAAGGCAAGAAAATATACATATAAGAATATTATCCTTCTATCACGTATCTAAGTCAAACATGATTGTAAAGTAATCTAATTTTAGTAAGAATTCATTCTATTTAAAATTATAGTAACTTGCATATTCTCGAACTTAGGTACGTTCCTAAAAATCTCCACATACAAAGAAAAGCTGACATTTAGATGCAAACTTTGTAAGCTAATAATAAATACCGGAAAGCTCCTGATGACTCGACACGAAAAGTTCCAAATCGCTTAAATGTAAAGCAATGCAAGGACAGAACTTCATCCAATTAGTATCCCATTGTGAACGGCTAATGAAAGCAGTCCGTTAATTACTGCGTGGCTGATGAGTTACTGCGGCGAAGTCAGGTATTACCGGCCGCCTCGCAATCTGCTTAACTCATAATTGACTTGTTTGTCATTATTAAGCTTGCGACTGTATTCAGCCGAGAACAATATAATTATATTAATTTCGATAGACATTTGTTACATTAGCATTTCTGTTTTTTAAATCAATCGTTTGCGTTTTCGCTATCTCTGTTTGGACATAATCAGTTTCAGTCATTCAATTAGTAATATCGTGTATTAGATTCCAACAGGCATTTAAATAATAAGAAATAGAGATAATACAGGTTTACAGTGATTTGAGACTTAAATTTGATACTTTCATTCTTATTATGATTTTTCTATGACTTTCTCCATTAGAAATATATTCATATGTTTCAAAATAAACGCATAACATTCTCAATAACACACAATCAAAGGAACAGTAAAGTTCTCAGATAATTGGCACTTCTAATTTCAAGGTTGACACTCGGGTAAATGTCGCGCGACTGTAAAACGTCATCATAGATTAAAACCTAATTTACAAACAGATACGACACTTCATAATTTATACGGAGACTACTCGAAACAAAAATGCTTGGAGAATTTGCTTTTAGTGTAGGTACTATTGAAAATTCTGGTTATTTATTTCAGAAAGTAATTTGAGTGCCAAAGTTATTTGGGGAATCTTTAACTATCTATTGTCGGAGTTCATAAATCAATAGGATTATTTGAAACGAGGCTAATTTACGAGCTCCGAAATTAAGTCTATAATTAAGTTTCATATTTATTTATAGTTATAAAATGTTGTCTTAAATTATCTAAGATTTTGTGAATATTCCACAACCTCTACTACACATAGAAGATTTAATAGATTATTTATTTACTCGATATGGATCAAGGGATTTAGATGCGGTTTTTGTCACTGTTTATGTTTCACATAAATATAATTCCCATATATTTTACGGGATTGTGCACCTAATCCCAAAAGACAAATAAACTAAGACGATAAAAATATATGTTACTCTTATTTACTATAGGACCTAGTATGGTGATACTTTGAAAGTGGTCTAGCACTCTTCTTAAAAGTCGACTTACCCTTATTATCGTGTTTCTTGAAAGAAAAATATTAAACAAATTTAAGGGAAAAGAAACCACTATCGACCTTAATACAAATTGAAGAAACTGGTTTAAATTTCTGATAGTGGAGAATTTTGAAACATATTACATAAATTCAGTTAATAATTTCATTCAATACGTAACAACTGTCTGGTGATCACATTTCATCGCTGCCTTTGCATTTGTAGAACCCACCGTCTAAGCGCGAGCAAAGAATCTCAGTTTTAGAGCTGGGTAACTGTCACAAATCTATATTCTTTGTAGCAAAGATCAAAGAGTCCGCAGCGCGCTCAGTACACTGCTAGCGTCATTAAAACTCAGTTATGACGACCCTAATGGTTTCGCGTTTAGCTGAAATATTTTAATGGCGATTGGCGACAAACACCTGAAATTTAACGCTTCGTAAAACTCGTAAATTTCGCTAATGTAATCGATAAGAGTATTTCTGTTGACGAGTTGCTACGATATATTTTTATCTATGCTGAAGCAGAAGATAAGAAATATATAATGTTATCGAATGATTCCTTGAAAATTTTGATACGTATAGGCTAACTGGTTGTAACCATTTTTGTTGGAGATAATTTTAATTGGAGATGGGTCAATTATGTATTGTTGCTATTGTATTCTAACAATTCAATTAATAGTATAGTATTTATGCAAGAAGGTATTGTATGTTTTAGTTTTAAACAGGTCACTGTGTTTTTTTCATTTAACATTATTCTAAATGACGTTTGTAGCGGATTAAAATGTAATTTAGTAATTGAATGATGTGTTTAAATATAGTATACATCAAACTTAAGCTAACTCAAACCAGATAGTCAGCAATGGGACCAAAAGGCTCGAAAACTACAAATACAGCCTCAGGCTCGCCAGTAGTACAAAATTATCAAGGCCGGGATCTATGAAATGTGTAAACCGGAAATTGGGTCAGAGCGCCCACTTATCCGCCGGAAGTGGACGCCCAGGGCGGCGTATTTCCGCTCCTGACGTCCACACACCTCCGGACTGATTATCGGGTTTGGGGATATATGACGTCATTGTTCTTGGGTCTGAGACTGTAAGTTTACATGTAATTTTTACTTAATGATCACAGATAGCCACTCACTAGTATTTTCAGTGCGATAAGTTTTAAATCATTCCTTATTTATCGCCTTATATAACAATTCAACAAACAAATTTTGTCTTTATCAAAATGCTTATTTCAGAGGTCCAACCAGAGTCTTCATTTTTATCTGTATGAGTGAAGGTATTTAGAAATATGACGCATGTTGGAAAATAAATTGTCATAAGCCGATAATGATAAATAGTACACTGATAGAAAATAAAAATACATTTATATAAACGCACTCCGAATATTATTATTCCCAGTTACCTACTTATCCTACATATCAGACGTCAGATGTTTGTCACAATATCCGGTGGCATCAGATGGCCGTAAATTTATAAACACACCTACACGCAATCTTTGATCTGGACACGACAAGTAAACAAATTTAATCGGCTTGAGTGTGCGTCGTAAATCTTAATGTACGAACCACTAGTGGAGGCGCGCGGACTCTGCTATTGTATGAAGCGAGAAAGTGGCTAAAAATGTACAACTAGAACGTAATTCGATTCTGTAGGCATCACTGCCACGTCTATTACTGCCTTATACCAGCAGTGTTCCTACTACAGTGCTCTGGTTTTATGGATGTGAGCGGGGAGTATAATAACCCGTGGTGTTACCTAATCCTCAGGGGTAGCAACACAATTGTGGGTCGACTACAAGATTGAATGAACTTCGATCCTGTTTTGGGTTGATTACGGGTATCCATATGATTATGGGTATCCATCCACGGGTAGTAAATACTTAGCATCAATTAGACTATATCGCACTGTTGAAGCATTTAAAATAGTGTGTCGGAGGCACGCGAGTCTTGCAGTTGGTTTTCAGTGAGACAGTTGGTAGACATTTGGAATTTGTGACATAGACTAGATATAAATATTGTATTATAAATACGAATTACTCAGGAAGAAAAGTAACGTTTGATGCGATCGAGGCTTTCTAGTGTTTTCATTTACAAAGCTTTATGGGCTTGCAGGATCTTGTCGGATTCATTCCTTACTCACTGAATTTGACCTCTCACAATCTATAGAACCTATTGACCATTCCTCAGATCATCAATAACTACGCATTGTTATCCATACTCATATCGTAGCAATGAAATGAAACATGTATTTACCAGAGAATAAGCGACATTAAAATATTTGTTCATAAACGAAACGAATGAAGTATTCCATCTGTGTGTTGGAAACCATTAAGCGAGTGTTGTCAACATTGAGTGCTGTCGCTATTCACGCATGGATTCATGCACAACGATCACAGTAACTCAATTCGCCACTAAAACGGCATTAGAAGCAACGATCCGCCATTAAACAGTAGTTACCAGCAAGGTGGGTTGAACAACGCGTTGTAATGATTTGACTGCAACCATCGAGAATAATGATAGAGTGCCTACGCTATTGAATAGCAAGTTGTTGAATATTGCCTTCCTAGTTTAACTACTAAATTTTCCAATGTATTTCTGTTGGCATTTTGTAAAACGTAGAAAATTTTGGGAAATGTATAATTCGTTTATTGTTCGAATAGACAACAATTAAGACATTTTACCATTATTTGACATTTAGCATCGTGGTGATTCTATGGACACATGAATGAATATGTTTGAATGGGTAGGCTCCTCATTAGCGGTTGCATCTGTGAGATAGCTAGCGCTCTATTATTATTGTTCTACGGTATCCATTAAACAAACAGAGGCTCATAAATTGAGTTTATACTCGTGCTACTCTTCCGGATGCTGACCAAAGTTTGCACTTACACTGCCGGCTGCAACCTGCCCACCCAGAATCCTAAATAGATTGCAATGGGTAGGTACGTTCTAACGTCTCAGCTAAATTCCAGGTTTAATTTTCAAAATTATCTGGAAGAGAGACCTCGCTACACTGTTTCTGCTGCTGTGCGCTATTTTAAAGTTAGTAGTAATTTAAGTTTGGAGAGATATACATAAGCTATGGCTAGTATCCCGAATCGAATCCCCGAAACTAACAACTTATATTTGATCGACTTATAGTAAAATTCTCTCTCTATACATATTTGGAGTTGGTCGTAAAACAATTATCAGATGAACTCTGTATAATAAATCGCAATTTAAATACAAAAAAGATGTGGACAAACAAAAATTACGAAGTTCTGTTTAGACAATACTATTTAGAAATTAGTACAAATCGTGTCAGCACAAGCGCAAAATTTCTATTCATTAGATTACTGAGAAAATGAAAGAGAGAGAAAATAGCTCGGATGGCTCTAAGGTTTGATTACCTCAGCGTGAGGGTGGTTACTTGAACGTGAAAAATAAATTGTGTACCTTGAGGACCTTAATGCATACGCAATTGGGTGAGACAATTTACTGGATCGGGAATTCACAACGATGTTAAGTAACCGCGTTATGTAAACGCGTACCGTTTAAAATGCTGCATCGACTTAACCATGTTTCGTTCGTGGTTATAGTAGCTAGTTTTTTAGTGCCGGTCGTCTGATGTTATGTAGTCAATGAAGCCTGTAAGCTCAGACATCGCCGCCCCTGATTAGCACCTTCAATCAAAATTCAATAGATCCATTGACACTCCCGAGGACTTCATTAGAAATCTCGCATATATTTTCCCGTATTTTCACATTTAAATTGGTAAGCAAGTATATAATAAGTAGGTAACCTAACCACTACCTACTATTAGCACGAACACTGTCATAATCAGAATTACATAAAACTTAAGAATTATCTATTGGAAATGCCGCTAAAGTTTTCAAATAACAAAAAGTTGAAGTTCAAAACTGGAGACCTCAACATAACGTATTCATGCCATCACTACCTCGCAGGTTGGAGCAGACACCGGTAGATAAATAAAAAGCTAATTTAAATACCATTAAAACTAGATGCGGCGAGATTTAAGACACTGGAGGGCTCGTTATTTTTGTTGGCAGTCCCTTTTGAGGGGAACAACTTGTTTCTAGTACCTACTTCAAACGAATTTTCATGTACTGTAACGACTTTTAATAAAACCTGGTAGGCTTTGTAGACAACCATATTCTCCACCTTATTTAAACACCGGAAATAAAAAAGTCACTTTTTGTCTTTTAGTGAAATTATTATGTAAATAAAATTGTTATCAGTAAAAATATATAAAGTTCCGTGTATTGCATTAACTTGATACATGTAACGTAACGTTCAATATACAGTCCTGTTTTAGTAGTACCTACAAGTTAATAAATTTAAAATGTAAGAACTTCACATTATGGACGATCAGAATTGATAAATTGTGTGTGTGTGTGTGTGTGCGTGAAGTACTTATATGTATTAAACAAATCCGATCTTTCCCTAAAATGTTATCTCTGCCTGAGTTTCTGCCCATCTCCCACTTTTGAATATCTAGATATTGACAGAAAATATTAGTTTTTACCAGTTAATCGATTCTTAGCAAAGAGATAGATCCATTATTATCCGGAAACAAAAACAGATCTCTATAAACCTCGAGTAACAACAAGTATTTGTCGTGCACATCAAACGTGATACACATGACTAAACTACAAGGAAACGTTATACGACATGACATATATTTCCGTCCAGATTTACTACTGTTTGTATTAATAACTGAGAAATGTGGGCTAATAGGAAATATCCACCTGACAACGTACACATCGATTGCGCATCGAATTATTCACGTAATGTCCGATCCATTGCTATTTTTACTGCAAACAACTTTTCATAATACGAATAATCCCGTCATTGTATTCAAAAGAAAGTGCGCTGTCAGAAACCTTTGGTTTTGTAACACGATAATCAACGTTGGAGTAAGTTTTCACGTTCCTAACATCAAGATTGAATGCATGCTGATGTGTTCGACATGTTTTGCTAAATATTCAATTCCTGTGTTTAGGTTATGCCTCGTAACAATGTTGCAAGTCTTACGATGTTAATAAATATTATTAATCGTCAACATATCTGTCAAACTACAGAATAGAATGTATTTAGGAGATGGGTATGATTCATATCGTAGCCTACCACGCTGACTAGACTTAGCTAGAGGAGATCTGCATCCAATGCTACTTAGCCCATATGTTTTAGAGAATTCTTATACGAGAAAAGCCCTATAACATATAGCCAGCCAAAGTAGACACCCAAAGACCGAAAATTAACCTTGAATACCTTTTTTAACACACATAGAATTTTTGAAGATTTCTGGCACTTTATTTCGACTGATGTATCAAAAATCTCAGCAAAAAAGATCTTAAAATTGAAATCTGTCGGAGTTTTTGTTACGTATTACGTATTTTTCTCATTCTTGATTTACGCAAATTTGCGTAATAGTCCGGTTACGCAAATTTGCGTAATAGTCCGGTTACGCAAATTTGCGTAAATGCGTGTTTGTGAATTGTTACTTTCAGCTATCCCAGAATACTCAGATGTATTAACCTGTGTAATGTAACTTTCGATCGCGGCTGCCAATACATTTATCTGTGGCTATAGCAACAGGAAATTTGCATTTTCACTAAACCACCATTACTATGAATGATAAGTATAATCTAAAAAAACCTTAGCTATAAAGAGGTAACTATGTAGGTAAACGTTGAATAGGAGATCACAAAAAATGTATTCATAGACAACGATTCTAAGTAGGTATTAATACTACTCGCAAGCACTAATAATTTTAACGCTAATATTTTACCTCATCATAACATTTTCGACTCATTTTCATTCGACATTTATCATCAACTTCCTTTCTTTTGATCCGTAAACTTAAAACATTAACCTAACACACGTTTCTTTGCTAACGAGGAAACCTAGAGCAGAATGTGCCTAATTTGCTCTTCCATCCGGAAAATGTCAGCGGAGCACTTGTCTCAGCATCGGCGAAAATTCGGGGACGATGGTCTCATAATTTTCTTTATGCTTACTCATTTTCAATGATCATATCTGTACTTTGACGATCCTCGATAGAAGAGTCTGTGAGCTTTTATTACTTGAAACAATGTGTTGCGAACTAACAAAGCGTATAGGTACTTATAAATACGAAAATACTTTACCATTAAACGAGAATTTTCAATAAAGAAGTTGGTTAGGTGTAGTTTCTCTCATAAATTATTATCAAAGTTCACTCGATTAACGTTGCATCTGCCTTACATAAAAGTTCCAACATAAGAATGGATTAGAAATCTATTACATTCTCTATCAATAGAGAAAGAGCGAACAAATACCAATACCTACCTAAGCATCGCTTTAGCTACGCGATAGGTGAAACACACTGGGTCATAAAAACTATGAAGTAAATGTCAGCAGCAAACGGTCCACGGTTTCGCGTAAAGAATATTCGGCGCACCTCGCAGATCAAAGACAAACTAGCGGGGCGTGGCTAATCACATCCCGGTTTCCACTGTCCGTGTATATTTAGTGCACAGGTAACAAGAATGCTCCTTTGAAATGTAACACTTCCGCTCGTAACTGCTGGACGGCAAAGAGTTTGTATTGCTCTTAAGGATGTTGATGCCTACGAGCGTTGTGTCGCTGTGAGTAACTGACCAAATTAGAACGTATGATTTTGGTGAGTAAATACTTTTAGCCGGTTCAGAGTATTCCAATTTAGGGAGATGCAGTACAGCAGCAGAACATAAAAATCTAAAAGTGAAGCCATCCAGGTGTTATAAAATTGCTTGAGCATGAACGAACCATCAAAGTAATGTAATATCGCAAAGAAGGTAGAAGCAGCTGTTCGACTTCTGTAAATAGTAAAATAAAGACGAGTAGGTACATTAATAACATACTTAATGCACCTTATCCAGTGTTCTTGAAATATTATTGCACATAAGGATATCTTTGGAACAAGATCACACGATCCCAAAAAAACTACATACAATTAAATATTTGGTCTACAACAAAGTATACTGTCTGTTGGTCTCACTTCTCTAATTTATTTCCAAAAATAACTTGACGCGTTCTTCGTCGATATTTTATATATTTTAAGCTTTCTACAGACGAGACGGGAACGATAGGTAGGTTCTACCTATAATTTGACGAACTCTTTTTTAGTTAACTATTCAACCGAATCTCGTCATAATTTGGATTCAAGATTTTAAAAGGGTTTTAAAGTATCTAATATTACCGCTAATACATTTATATTTTTAGTTGTTTTAGGATCCAAATTATACAATCCTATTATTATAATCTTTAATATACCAATATTTTCTATGTAACCTAGACACGCACTTAACTTGAACATAGTCGTGTCTGAACGCATTACGAGTTTTACCTATAAAAAACTGAAAAACGAATTTATTATTAATTAAGTACACCACATTCTTTAGCTACAGTAAATCTATATTATTGTACAACATGTCGTGTACAGCCGGCGTTACTCGAGCTCCGAGTGGTCCACGTGCGCTGATGAACACTTGACGTTTACGAGAAGACACGCGCGAATAAAATCGGTAATTCATTGCTTGTCTCGGATGTACCTCATTAGTTTTAGTAATTTGCCGTCCATTTGCGCATTAGAACACTATTTGTGTCCGGGGATTATTGTACGATCTGTTAAAGCGTTTGTTATTATTGTTATATCAGTCTTGTGGTAAAAATATATATCGTAAATAACAACAATGGAATATTGATTTGTTTTGTAAACGTGTAAAATTTAGTTTGTCGTGCAACGTACCTATATTTCAGAATGTTTTGTGTTACAATTAAATTGCAATTAAATCGTTTTACATTTTAATAGTTTTCTCCGATTAGGTTCTAGGAAGATGTACATAAATTTTCCCGCATTGACTTCCAGTGACCAAATTTTTATATTTTACAACGAAAAAAATCGCCTTTTAAAAATTGTCAGATAATGCAAATTATAAAAAAATATAAAAATAATATAAATTATAAAAAAACGCTAAACGTGGTAAATCACAATAAAACGACTCGTTCATCTAAAAAGTCTGGGTTAAGCACTCCACTCCATCACATACCTTTGTACATACATCACAACATTCAATCGTAAAGAAAGAACAAAGGCTCTTTGAAAGCTGAACTAGAATTCAAATAAATTTTAATAAAATGCTCGAGAATCTCTCTATACAAACTAACCAAACAAACTAACCAACTACAAAAGCTTCCATAAAGAACAGACAGACATAATCATCGCTAAAGCGAATCAGTTATTTACCCGCCACACGAAAATGGAATACACTTAGTGTTACCAAAACAGAACCGAAAGAGGCAAGGTTTGGACAAGATTCCTGATACTCTGGGCGCCCACTAAATCTGTCACTATAAGTAACACAAAGAAATCGGCTAAGACTAAATTGACCCATATAAAACGACAAAGACACGTGTTCGAAATATCCCATGATTCAGCAATACCTATGCCAGTCCTGCGCCCTGTGACCAGCCGGTAAGCTTTTGTTTTGGGACAATCGGTGAGTCGCATTGCTCTTTATAGGTAAATACCTATATCCAATAAACAATTTATAGGAACCATGATTGTTTGCAATATAAAATAAACAAAACAAAATCGATTTCTTGCCCACTATTAGGAGCAGACAAGCGGACACCAGTAGTTGATGCTAACTTAGATACAGACTACGTTTCTATAGTATTATCCTAATAATTTATGAAATACAATTACGAATCTATATATTAACAAACAATATTTATTAAACAGGAGAAACTTCTGGTATTAACATGTATTTTTAAGGTTAAGCCACGCACTACACTATTATATTACAATTATTACAAATAATTATTTTAATTCATTTTATTTTTATATAAGCTTTAAGAAAATATAGAAGTAATATACCTACCCAACAGTAAACATAAAGTTACTGATTTGAAGAAATAATAAAATACTGTAACATTATTTATGATATGACAATCACGACACCAGGGCGGTGTTATGGCTTTAAAAATGTATCATGTTCTTAGGAATATACTAGAAAGTCCTGGAGCCCACAAAAAGTTAATACAAGCTAATAGTGGAATCTAATTTTCTTCGCCTTTTAATATTTTCTTAGCTATGGCTTGTGGCTTGTATCTGTGCTGTGGGGTATCCTCATATTAAGTGAAAAACTGACTGCTTTCAAACTAAACTCTCAAAATATTACGATACAAGTATCATTTTGCCACAACTTCATGGCCACCCTACTCCTGTACCTGCACGTAAACGCTCACAAAGACGCCACAAAGAAATAACTCAGTATCAACGTGGCTCATGAATCACGCTGCTGCAGTGAGTAAGGTTTATGTATTCCAGCTGAAAGCTTAGGTGTGAATAATTTTGCAGTGGCCTTGATCTCATGCTCAAGTTGGGAACAGTTGTATGTACTTTGCGAAGTCTGAGTCGTTTTGAGATTTATTGTGATGTAGTTTTACGTTTTATTTATCTACAAAATTAAATCTTTAGATTATGTAAGTTAGACGACAAACGAATAAGTATCGCACCATCTAATCTATATTTCAGTCGATTGTAGTAAAAGTCGCGTTATAATTGGCTTAGCTTTTCCATAGATTACTCCAGACAAATTGTATCGTGTAATATATAATGGAATTGTATGATAAATATTCGTACATACTAGATAAGATATAGATAAACTTTAAAACAAAAATCAGAGAGTTGTATTCAATTAAAGAATTTTACTAATTCAAAGACAGACAATTTTATTTCTTCGTGTAAGTATACGGAGATTGAAAAAACAGTGGGTAGATTTTAAGTATTCTCATAAAATAATCTACTAGTTCTCCTACTAATATCTCAGTGCCACCTACACCTGTAGTATCTAATACACAAACACATAACTCACGGCGACTCGTATATAAAATTAAAATTGAAATTACCCTGACATTGATTCGCGTCAAGCGGCCGTTAGAATGCTACACTTCCTATTATCGGATGAAATATCGGACGCTATTAACTTTTTACGATTGTAACTACGCGTTGGAGATTTGTTGAATTCTTCTTGAATTTAATTACAGTTTTCAGGTGTATGTTTTTTAGTTTTTTGATTAATTTATTAACGGCTATCAGAGATATGCCGAAGTTATTTTAATTTAGTAAAACAGTGGTAAACACGTGAACCATAGACGTAGGTATATATATAGTCCTCCTGACCGAATTTCGGCAATTTCTCAATGGAGATCAGCCATCTGCGCGGGAGATATTATAGTGCACAAGCGTGTGCGCAAACACAGGTGCACTCTCT
>DWGW01001114.1:0-12067 GCA_018247775.1 Udranomia orcinus
GCTTTAGATTTTTTGCTAGAAGGTTTTAACCGCGAGTATGCGTGCTGAGTCGATTTTTTTGCTCACGAGTGTATATATGTATTTATGTGACATTTCAATGCTAGAAATAATTTTAAATTACGATTAGATGATAAATCATGACAAATTGTAGGTATAAACAGGCACTGTACAGTAACGAATCAACATAATAATGTAACATTATAGTATTCGACATTAAAACACCGCCTACCACCATATTGCTTATCGAATTCTTCACATTGTTACACCCGGATTCATATAAAAAATAGCTTCACTTTGTAATCAGATCGCACAGGAACTACAGACAATAAATATCATACCAGAGCAATGACAAATTGGCCGCAGATGGCGAAGAATCTACGCTTCACTCAGAAAGCATTCGCCGATCACAAGAAACATGTAATGGGTTTTTAATGATCGAAGCGCATTACAATTTATATCAGAACTTTCTCATATTACACAAATATTTGTGTAACTTTTTTTTATTTAATGAAAGTAGCGATTTGTTATATGTTACGAGTATAGTGACTTCAGCTCAAGTGGAGCGACTTTAACAGGATGTAATCTTTATACACTTTCGACATATTTCTGTTCGTTTGAAATAATTTTCAAATACAGGTTTTAATATATTTTCAGATCATATCTAACTATAATGTGACATGCCATGTTAAAGACGAGCGTAGATCTTTTAATTTGAAAAAGAAATCATGAACCTACACATGATTTCACATATCGATCCTATTTTATTATAACTGGGAGTTAGCAAACGAATGCAGCCCACCTGATTTTAGGTGGACATATATATAGTATAGTCCTCCTGACCGAATTTCGGCCACGGCGGCCAATCTCAATGGAGATCAGTCATCAGCGCGAGAGATGTTATAGTGCACAAGCGTATGCGCACAGGTGCACTCTCTATTCCTTCACTCTCATGTTCCGATGGGACGGCAAACACATATATAATCAAGATAGGAATCGAAGTTCTTTGTTAGGTCGACCACAAACTGAAGACTAAGTTGGAACGCCACGGTTAAGTCCTTTACACCCTTCAAATCAGAACACAGCAGCAAGAACACTGCTGTTATAAGGCAGAAGTAGCTGTGAATAAAAAGTTTTACCATCTTGCATATATCTTAAATTTTGATATTAATAATTCTGACGTAGATAGCGGAGATTGTATTTATATTATACTGTAACTTACCTTACCTTACTTACCTTACCTTGTTACTATTTTAGAAGAATTATTATTTATTTTAATCTTTGATTATAAAATGGATACAGAATTCAGAAGATTGTATTTAACTAGACAACTGATATTTGTACGCCAACTCTGGCAAAGCACAATGGGTTGTATAAATCTGATTGTAATGTGCCATCTTTGTACCAGTGCTTATACAAATAAACGATTTGAATTTGAATCTCAAAAGCCCTTATGATTCCCAGGTCGATTACGATTAAGATTACCAATCAAAAATCTAGATCTATTAAGCTGTTACACGATGTCGAATTTGAATTCGTTTCTACAGCTAACGGCTCGAAACGGTAACACTACGTAATACATTACGGTTATGTTACGAGCATACGAGTTACACGGTAGTTTCAGTTTTTCGTAATGAAATCTTGTTGGCAAGATTAACAACCATTATTCAGATTAGCTGTTTTTGTTATCTGTTAACTAATTTCGTAGATTAAAAACGAATTTAATTTGTTCACGGTTACATGATTTTTGTAGATTTAAGCCAGATACTAATTATTTCTTGAAAATTACCTTTGTTTTGTCTATTATTAAGTTTTTCTTATATTTGGGTGATAAAATTTGACTATTCTGTTTAATCTCCTAGAAAAAAAATAACAGCGCAATTTACGCAAGACTTTCTTGCAAGTGATGTTTCTTTGTTTTGTCTCGCATGAAGTTGACTTTTTTTTATTGGCTGCTTAATTCAAATAAAAATTAAAATTTTTCACAATATATATTTTTTAAATTTTTTTGTTATATATTTTATTTATTTTAGTAAACCAGTTAGTTTATAACGTAGTAAACTAGAATCCCATCTGAATTATTCTTAGTAAAGGGAAGAGATATCAAACAGTGTCATATACCTAAGAGGTAACTAAAAGGGTACGTTCATAAAATATTCAATTGTACGCTATAATTTAATTAGTTCAGTATATTAAATAATACCAGCGCCACCATTTTGAGCAGGAAACCCGTGGAACCAGTCTATACTGATAGAAAGTAAGGCCGTTTCGAGGTCAGATCTACATTAACTATAAAGTTATTTCCAATTGTTCGTATGTACGTGAGTACTTACTTATTTTTAATTAAGCTGAGGTATTTTTCTTGCACATTCAAGTAATATAGATTAAAACTGCTTAATGTACCAATTGTCTCATGATGGGATAGTTTAATGATTAACTGGACCTACTTATGCAACACAGAATCAACTCACCCAAGGACATTTTGGTTTTTTTTGGTTATTTTAAATAAAATCTATGTATAATATTGCACAAAATAATTTGTTCTATGTATACAAATATAATATTGTT
This sequence comes from Udranomia orcinus, assembly GCA_018247775.1. Classification (NCBI taxonomy): domain Eukaryota; kingdom Metazoa; phylum Arthropoda; class Insecta; order Lepidoptera; family Hesperiidae; genus Udranomia; species Udranomia orcinus. The sequence continues at coordinate 2,566 of DWGW01001114.1, forward strand.
ATAACATCATTAGCGTTTTTAATAATAATAAGTGGAAACTCGTTGGTTCCTGTTTGCATAAATAGGTCCAACTAATCTTTTATAGATTTATTTGTTATGTTAAAGTTAATCTAATTTTACAGAATATAAACTAATAGGTTGCTATGCAACACTTCTACTCATACTTGTTTAATGAGTGATTAACAATAATGGTTAACAACATTATTAATATGTATTTGACATGCTAGTACTTTCAAAAATACTATATGTGAGTTACAAGTCTCATCTCAAAGTAAATAACGTATTTATTTTTAAATATTCTCAAGCCATTTTATATGAACATACCTCTTATTGTTTTTAGAAATTTACGTTTATTAGACTATCAAATTTAGGCGCGTCCTAGCGTTGGCAGTAATGTCCATCAAAAGCACAGCTTAGCCATTCTATCAATTAATATTGATTTATAAATGGATACCTGAACTAATTATATTAGCTCGTAGGAAGGCTATGCTGTGACATTTTAAAAGGTTGATCGGTAAATACTTTACATGCGCTAAAATTTATATCTAACATGCTATATTGCAACCGGTTACTAAGATAAGGTAAAGCTACGATTCCTTGTACAGTACGTAATACTGTAAATAAATAAAATTAATTTCTTGCAGTTATTGCCCAATAGTTATATTTGTTATTGGAAAACTGGGGATTGGTCTTAGATAACCACAGGCTCATTGAAACACCTTAATGGTAATAAATGGTATCATTACAATATCTTTACTTCACAATACAGCCCATGGACTTTATTTTCAGACTCTTTATTGGGCTGCAGAGTCCATTGAACATCTTTTCGCTCGTCTTGTTACTTTTGTAACATAAGACATTTACAAGCTAAATGCTTTCGAATCAGCATGCCAATGCCAATGTCAACATGAATGATCAATAATGGCAAACAAAAAAAAGAAAAATACTTTATGGTACGGCCGCGAGTCAAGAGAAAACAACCTGTGCGCGCCAAATTTGAATCGAGAACCTGTTCCCGCGTTTCGTTCAGCCTCCATTTTGGTACAACGTGTTAACAATGGCGCGCTCACTTTCGATTTTGATTATCTGTGAACTCTTGCTATAGCTCTGTTCGTTAAATGTTAAGTGTTAACGGAGATGCGATCTTAAGGTCGTATAAATTATAATATAATATAATATTATTTATATTTTACATTACAAAAAACAATGAATATTTTCCTAATTGTGAAATCGTTTGAAGTCGTGTATTATATTAGTGGATAAAATCGTATAGTTCGATTTACTTAATCATAGCGACTATTTGAGATATTTAGCTTAGGCTTTAATGAACTCATGTCCATATCGGAGCTGAATGCTTAGATGTCTTTTAATAAAACATATTTTTATCTATACAATTTTAAAATGCCAAAGTGTCAAGTGTTCGATACATTATAACATCTATTCTACTATCTATGGTTATGCTTAGCTTCATTGTAGCGAGTTCGGTTGAACAACCGCTTAGGACAATTCACACATCTAGAACTTTCGATTTTGTTACTGTGCTTTTGTTATTGTTCGCGATAGACTGCTGTTGGTAATATTTGCCATAGCAATATAGTATACGATTAATCAATTAAAAAGAAAATTGTTAAATTTCCAGCACCGAATATCGCAAAGTTTTTAAAAAGTAGAATATAATAAATATTTCGAGTAGTTTGTTTTACATGACTGTAATCAGGATAACCGTATTTCAAACGTTTTCAAAAAATCATTGCTTAAATTAATAATCTGTTATGCTTTTAATTATATATAGTAGATACTACAGTCATTTCTTATATGAAATAGTTTAGCTAAATAATAACATTTAATTATAACCCTTGTTAAGTTCTTAAATTTGAAAGCACTATGATTACAAAAGTGGATGCTTTTAAAGCTGACTGCGTATAATTTGCTATAATTACTGTTCTCTGTCAGATTAAGTACTTATTTTTCTGGGTCAAGAACTGTTACGTTTACGGTAACATAACTCGTAAAGGTTTCATTGATTTTTTGTACTTTTTAATACACACAAGTTTAAAAAAACAGAAAATATATTTTGTAGGAAAATTCGAAGGAAGTTGTATCATTTATTATCATATAGATACGTATGTATGTATGGAGTGTGTCCTATGTGTGTGTGTGTGTATCCTAGACTCTAGACTAAGCTTTTCTATTTGCCTTTCTTTACAGTTTTTTTATCGAACGTTTGCATGACAAATTCTGATGATGAACTGGACTTATGATATTATCTATATATACTAGATAATAATATCAAATAAATAGTGTACATTTTACTGATCTTTTTAACAATATATTAATAAAAGTAAAAAAGTCACACTAGATCCAACATTCAAAATTGGAACGGCCACCGCCATAGACAGAAAATGATGCTATTCATTTTTAAATTTGTCACGTTTACACGGCATTGACCATAGATATTAAGTTCATATACATACTATGGCCGTTGACCTAGAATACATAATTTGTGTCAATTTGGTACGCGTCCGTGCGCTTAAACCGCATCGAATTTATTCACATTATTTATCAGTTATATTAGATACAGCTGTATTTTATATGTTACTAGCTGACCAGGCGCACTTCGTATCGACTCAGGATCATTTCTTTATCCCCGTCTCCACCCTCGTCTTTGCCCGAGTAGTTTTGACCAACGTTAAGTTAGAAATCGAGCTCCAACGCCATCTACTTTGTTATATAATTTAGGTAGGTTATTTTAGTTTCAGTATAACATGCGTATAATACTCTTGTTTTAGAAAATCGCACATAAACCTTCGATTGATTTAGTCCTTGTCAACCCAACAACACCTAGTACTAGGGCTATGTAATTAACTTTTTTTACAAAACTTAATGAGGACAATAAACAATAATAAAGAACACAGTAGTACCATGCAACCATCATTATTCACGTGTACTATTTAAACGGATCTATGATTAGTGTGTGACTCTCTTGATAAAAGCATCATAAGACATACTCGTAAAGTGGTAAGAAATGTATTTTGTGTACTTTTTTGTTTAAGAGTAAAAAATATATTCTAGCGAAGAAAAGTATAATTCTGTTTTAACAGTACGAGTAGTAGAGAACACTAGCTGGCAATGATTGGACGCCGTCATCCATAGAACCCTGAACACAATTCCAAATAGAGCAGTTAAGCTCACTCAAATCGAACCGACTACTGGAGCTATACTACACCGAACACACGGAAAAACATTTACATACGAGTATATAATCCAGCTACTTTGACACTCTCGGAACACTTTACACTTGAAAGCACATTCATATACAGCAATAGGTACATGGATTGTTTTATACCACCTGGAAAGTACTCTGAATAATGGAAATACGAAATTTCACTGAAAAACACATTCATTTATTTTTCAAAAGAAACATAACAGCATTCAAATAATTTAGTAAACATGCTTGCCATACCCGGGAATCGAACTCACTAAGATTCTAACTAAAATTTGTTATCTCCAATACTAAGAGTACTTTTCTACTTGGCATTAAAAAATCCACCCGATATAGGTATAGGCTTTAAATCCAATATTTTGAATTCGATAGTGCAGCATAATTAAAATTAAAATAAAATAAAATGTTTATTTATCTCTATATACATATATACTTAAAAATGGTCAATACATTTAAGCATATCGTGGGAGAACTGGTGCGCAAGCTAAACCTAAGCCAAATTAATCGAAGATTTCTCAAATCACTTTTCTATATTCATAGTTTGCGTATATTGTGCGTATACCGTATACATGTACACAGTGTAGTATTTCCTCGTCAATAATGTTTTAAGTTGAAAAAACGTTGAGTTCGGGTCCACTGTTCTATACGACACGTTAATTATTTTAAACGTTAAAAGTTAAAGGTTCAGACGTTTATATTAATTGCTAAATCATTAAATTATTAGTTTAAAGCTAAGGAAAATTAGTCGAATTCTAAATTAATTTCGTAAATTCGATTGAGTGAAGCATTTATATTTACAAGTAGAAATATATAAAGTCCCAACTTTATAAAAATAAAACGCCACGTTCAGGCTGGAACGGAATATAGCTGCAATATCGCGAACTAATTATTTTTTACGGAACGATAGATATGATTGTATAAAGTCTTTTTACGATCGTAACTCGTAAAAAATATTTTTTTTTAAATGTGTCCTTTTAAATCCTGTGCGAAGTGGTGTACAACAGATGAAGATTTATGTTAAAGGGCATTAATTTTAATTTTCTTTCAATTTTTGTTTACAACAATTGTCAACAATAGCTATACTTGTATAAAAGTGATGGACACATTATGGCGAGATCGTACTTTCTATCCTCACACAAGCCTTCGAACTTACTAGGATGGTCTTTTTTTATTCGCGTTTCCACACAGACGAAATCGCAGACAGAAGCTAGCAGTACAATAAAACTGTCGGTCCCCGTCGCCACAAACAGAAGCTATAAGTCAGCGAAGTAATATATTAATTCCAGATAATGGTCAGTTTACGACATCGAATTGTTTTCAATGGACGTCGATTGTCGTAAAGTGACGCTGAGAGCGATCATGAGTGTTATGCAGATGTGGCCTGAATATAATAATGGCTTGTGTTTATTATTATCGCTATTAACTGTTAACGACTTACGACCTTCTATTGCACATTTTCTCCCATCATCGACCAAGTAACCGAATGAAAAACAGATAAACAGTAGCTAGAGGTGTAAGGTAGGTAGGTAGTAAAGTGTAGGATTGTGGGGTAGGGGAAGTTAAAACGGGAAGGGCTCAGAACATAGTAGTTTAGTAAACGAAATCAATAGGTATATAAAATGTAGAACTTGGCAGAAGGAATTCTCGATTATCTTTTTATAATTGGAGTCATATAGAAGTTTTTTTTCCTCTTTTTCTCCCAGTCCGCATATAGTTTAATTAAGGCCTGAGGGTTGATAAAAGTTTTTTAATTCACAAGGGCCTCGCGTATCCTATGACATCAGTATATTTAACTAAATTTACATTTTATTTCATATTTAACACGAAAATATAAATAAACTAATATTTATAAAGCTTGTTTACAATCACCCCTGTTTACAATTACCCTGCTTGACCATACACTAAAAGCGCAATGGAAACAGATACACAAATACCATTTAAACGGGTCGCGTGTGCCGCTGATTGCACGCAAAAGTTTAATGTTGTACCGTCACTAGTTCCTTGACCCTTTGGCTTTGACTGTTGGGAGAACTGGCTAAATTAAATACTCTTTTTGGCGAGCGACAGGAATTAATTTTCTGAAAATTAGTTTGTTTTAGCGCCAGATTGTAAGTTATGTTTACCTATATATAGTTATACGGTTTACGGTTTGACTGCCTCGTTGGTCTAGCGGTCGCAAGCGCGACTGCTGTGCGTGAGATCCCGGGTTCGATCTCCGAGTCGGGCGAAATGTTATTGGGTTTTTTTCTATTAGGAATGCCAATAGCAACAATTAAAAGTAACAATAGTATAAGTTTGCTATTCATTTTCAAGATTCTAATAAAATTTTACCGCACCCTCAATGTGTAAAGTCGATCTCGTACTTGGTTTTCAATACTTTTAATTAATTCCTATATTCTTTTTCTGTATTTTTAACAGCTATAAAGATCTTTATTAGATCACTGTGATCCAAACTTATATATGATCTGATTTGATAATAAATATTATATTACGCTGCCACCACAGAAAACTAAATTGCAACGTGTCGGTGCAATGTATATCCTTTACCACACTCCTTAAATCAGAAGACATTAGTAATTCCACTGTCCTTATAAGGCAGAAGCAGAATAGCTTATTATAACTGCCTCTGAAATTGAATAACAAAATGTTTAACCACCTGCAAAATTAAACATTTTACTTTTGCAAGTGCTTTTTTTCTCAAGATTTTATATTTAACATAATAGACAAGAGATAAAAACTAGTAAAATTACACATTGCTAAGAACATTTTGCACATGAATGTCCTGTGGAAACAGTTAAAATCGGCTGAGTGAGTAATGTGTGTTAGCGTCACGTGATTGAAAGAAAATGTTACTTTATTAACAAACAGCAGCTTTATGATAGATTTTCTAAAACATTTTGAATTGTACATACGTAGTTCGTATTATAGTCATTGTAACAAAGTTATCGTGAGTGCTATGAACTTTTGAAAGAACCGAAACACTATGCGATTACAAAAGGTTGACTGGCAGAGAATCTTTATAGCATTAACTCCGCCTTTTGTCCATTAATTTGTATATGGTTCAAAAAAGTTTAAATAAACAAATAAGTGAGCTGTGACCACATGCGTTAACACATATAAAAATGTTTTGCAAAAATAAAAAGGAATCTTTGCAAAGTGTTGTCGATTGACATAAACTGTTTTTGAATTTGAAGATGGCTGTCTTATCTTGGGATCTCGATTTTGATTGGGAGCTCGATACATGCTCGTTTCCCACGTTGATATTGTATAAAAGTAAACAGGCGAAACCGCAAGTAAACACGAGAATGGAATAAAAATTTCAAGTCGTGCCGTTGACGCGTGTCCTGTGGAGACAGTCTGCGTAGACTGAGAGCTATTCCTTGTACAGTAAAGTGTCTTGGCGTTATGCGATTGAAGGAGAATACTTTACACTGTCAGGAAACGTAGGAGGCAACTTAAAGATTCTCATGAAAAAATCTTGAATCGCTTTTATGCATTCTTTATCGGGTTTTGGATTGAGGATATAACTTTACGAATTAGGTAAAAGAGTTTGATTGAGTATAACTTTAGAAATTAATTATAATATAGTTCACGCGCATGTAGGTACACTGTAAATACTTTACCCTGAAAAAGAATTTTTAAGAGGGTAAGAAAATAACTTCTTTACGGAGAAATTAATGATAAATGGAAGTAACTTAGTGAGTTTGGAAACTGATATTTTCCAGTGATTTTAATACTGAACCCTTAAGACTTAATTTTACTAGAGTAATAGAAAGTCGTGAGGAATCTCAATATCGCCTTATAAAAGAAGGTTTCCGCTTGTTCAATAAAACAAATAAAAATATATTATTAAAACAAACAAAACCTTTCCCCTAAAAAAACAATTTATGTAAAAAATTGTAATCCTATTTGGGCATTTACCTCGTCTTCGTTATATACTAACATGTTATGGTACATTTTAATTTAATTAGTAGCATGTCAATACATACTACTAATTTTGTTAACCCTTCTAGCTAAGCTTGTGTTAGGAGTGGGTTCACGTCAATAGTGCAAATGGGTAATGGGTAGTGTAATGGGTTACATAGTTATTCATTTATGCATTACATTTGAATTACATACGTTACATACATAAATTCTGTTTATTACAGCTTTAAACCCCTCGAGTTAGTGTAGCTGCCAAAAGTTTTGCATTAAATTCTTCCAATCGGGCAGAAAAACCATCTTCGTACGTAAAATTATACAATGGGCGTCTAGGCTAGCTATCGGGGGTCAATAACCTCATAAAATTGAGAGAAATGTTTCTAAAAAATAAATACAACGCCGTAACGAAAATAGCTCCAAGCTTTTCGGTGGCGCAGTCATCTTAATAATGTGTTGCTCTTATTGGCAATAGACAGTTATCGATTTTGTTGCTTTGCGAATTGAGACTACGAGTAGGTTTTGTTTCGGGCTAGTCTCATATTATACATTATAATTATCGATAGATCATCTAGTCTATAAATGCATGATCCTCCAAAGTCTTTATCCATACATGCAACTTTTTAGGAGGCAATATTATTTTGACAAAATGTACAAATGACGCCAACTGCCAGTTATGTTGACAAACCATGCATAACTTGTAAAGACAATATAAGTAGGTACATAACCAAATACATTTAATAAACTTACTAGAATCTCAGATAATAACTAGAGAGCTCAGAATAGATTTTCGCTGACACAAACCGTATTGTGAGCAAACGTATCCATGAACTATTCATATTTTATCTGTGCCGCGTTCCCGCCAGGTGACGTAAGAGGGTTGGGCGATGACGTCACCGTAGCGGAAGGAAGCTGGCTTTAGGTTTATTGAGATCCGCTAGTCTCATTTATTATACAATTGTCTTTAGTCTTTCTTTCGTCAGTGTCGGATTTAGGAATTTAATGAGACAGTGGTCCCTAATGAAGTATAATATATATTATTTCTCCTTCGAAATGAGAAAGGCCTATCTTTTTTCGTCCGCTCTTTTCTCCTGATCTACCATAGCTTTTGGTTAATTAAATTGTAATATGTTTTTTATTGTAATAGACGATGATGATATGATTTAGTTGGGTAAATCCTTTTATTTCATGTAAAATAAAATAATGCTTTTTGCCTGAAGGAAGGCGATGGTATCTCCCCGATCACACCCCAAGTCTACCTTGTCGCTGTTATCTCGAAAAACAGCATTTAACAAAATTAATATTTATAATTAGAATTAGAAACATTTATAGAATTGCATAGTTTTCAGTTTTTTTTAGAAGTATTTTTTATTGTAAGTGCGATTTATGAGATACAGCAATAATTATTTCCGGGGTCGATATAATTAAAAATTTTGAGGTAACAAGTAGTTTACAGAATTACAACCTTAAGCCGGTTCCACGGGAAAAGTTCTCGCAAAAACCAACACTCGGCGCGAACATTTTCGCACCGCAATTTATTTTCACATATTTTTTGCCCCATAGACACTTTTTGCCCGTACCTACTGCGCGCAAACTTTTCTGTATTTCTCAGTTTATTAGAACTTTTAATTGAAAATTCAAATTTCATTCTATCTGTGCAATATATTTCACCTGATCTAGTTTTTTCTTTTTCGCCTTTCTGGAATATGCGTTATCTACCAACTCTTATTAACAGTTTAACACATGTCATACATGCCTAAAATATTAATATCTCTTACATTTTTTGTCGACCCGATTTTATAATAATCTCACCGTTTAATAAGACCTCAGACTTGCTTTTACATACTATATTTTATAATATTTCATAAGCAATATTTTATAAATTGACATGAGTTACGTCCATAAATTTGATTTATAATCTTTACACATGAAACTATTGACCTATTTTTGTGCGGTATAATTTTATTACAATTTTAAAATTCTAAACGCTAAGATGCGAATTTTGTAGGAAGTTTTCTATTGTTTGTGATGAACAAACAGGAATTAGTATTTGTTTTTAGAATTAAATATTCTCTAAAAGGATTTCTTTATTACAAATGAATTTTTTGCGGGGACTTTTTCATGGAATTATCCTTAAGTAGCCAGACAATGCGAAGTAAGTGTCGGAAAATCTATTCACACCCCCGCTAATGTACCTTATTTTACGGAAGAGAGGGCGCAAAAACCTGGTGGCTTTTTCAAAGCTTTTCTTGTGCCTGACACATGATTCAATCATGACTAAAACTTATTGAAGATTCTCGCGTACGTTTCAAGCAAATATTTATAAGTATTACTCATAACTTTATTAATTGTTATTGTGTA
>DWGW01001115.1:0-12064 GCA_018247775.1 Udranomia orcinus
AAATTAAATAAACGACCAGTTGTCAGATAGCGGGCGGCGGTTGCAAAGAAAACAAAGATACCAGCGCCTGTGTCGGTGATAGCATGTGTGCACATGTAGATAGATGTGGACGCGTGGCCGTGGCGCACACACGCGCGCCCGTCGCTTATCACCAAGCTACCGCCTATGAAGCGATATCTCACGTTATCAACCATATTAGCCTCGATAATTCACATACCTGCTTTTAACGTGAGCATATGTTGAACGTACATGAATGAACGCGGATCATCGGATCGCCTATTGTTTATGGAAACACTTGTCGCGACATTCGTGCAGGTGAATAGCAAGTGCGTCAATTAGTTTAGTTTTTCGATCACAAATGTAGCGTACGATGACGAACATCGCCAATAACTTATGCATCGCCGATAGAGTTCGTATACCTACTACTTCATCGTAATACACAATCGAATGTACTCTCAGCATAGACCCAGACTTATTACAATATTACGATGATGTATGTAATGTAAATGAATTAATTGAAGAGCAGTCAGTAATTATAATAAATTAAGCAACGTTGAGTTTAGGCGATGAACAATGCACAATATTGCGCTTGTGCAAATTAAGTAGGCAATGACTTTCGGTGTTTGTCGTTACATTCGTAAAATATTTTCGACATTACCGGCCAGCCTATTATTCGCTATTGGTCCAGATATCTCCCAATTGTGAGGACTGACTGGTCCCTATTCGTGGAATACAAATGGTTACATTGTTACAACTTGTAACCTCCATTTTCCTTTACAATTATCGGGCCTTCAACTCTGACAATCACATTACATAATGTAATTTTGCATAAAATAACATTTAAAGTATGATGATATTTCGTTTCTATAAATAATGGTATAATACCAGTTTTAGTATTTTGTATCTCGCAAATAAAGCGTAGAAGAATGCCAAGACTTTAGATTGAATTCTTTACTGATACGCGTCACATTTGAAACAGTCGCAAGTAACTGTGGCCACAGTTCGCGTAATACGAAAATAAAGAAATGCATTACGCTGGAAGCGTGTGTGTTCACGAAACAAATGAATAATATTCTCACGAGTGGAACGGTATCTCGTTGCGTTGTCAACATTGAAAGTCGCCAGGCAATGGCGGTGTTTCGTGTTACAGCACATTTTGCACTGTTATCGTTTCCACAGCGACCTCACGCCGTCAATACTTCACGCTTGATTATTATGCATACACATAGCTACATAAATTAACTGATACGCACCACGCTGTACAGCATTTCTTCGGTTACGTGAGCATTACTTTTGTCGCCTTTCCATTTTTCTCAATGACAACTTGTAATGTAAGTAGTGACAAAGTACGAAAATTGTATAGCTATATTCTACAATCATTCATTATCTGTATATGAATGTGTTTGATATCGTTTTAATAAATATATCTGTTAACAAAGTGTCCAGTATAAAATGGTCAGAGAGGAAAGATATGTAAAATGTCATCCTAAAACCGTACATCCGTACCTAGCTCTGATTTGCGGTTATTTATAATTCATTTACTAGCATTTACCTCCTATGTTACCTTCTACATTAAATACCTTCAACATTACATACCACCGTATCAGTTGTTACTGGGAAGTACTGAACTCAACAATAGTCGGACACAAACTAATTTGCATATAAATAATATTCACTACATACACATTGTTGTCCGTAAACAATGAATATTAGCAAGGGTGCTGTTTATAAACTCGGCCCTTAGACAGTCGATACTGTTGTTTTTGCAATGGTTTATAAACTAAACAAACGTTACAATAATTTTATTGTTGATCTATCTGCAACAATCTTTAAAGTATTATTAGTTTCCCAAACTCTCCTTCTAGCTTACATATAATATATGTACAGGCTATAGGCACACGAGCTATAAGATCAACTATGTTTCGAAGTTCCACTGAATAGGTTACTCCAACTGTTCTTGCACTTGCCTTCTTGAGATTAGTCCACCTGCTGGCGTTCCTCTTTTAAGAACTCCACCTTTTATCCACTTTGGTTGTCATAGTTTAAAATAATATAGCCTACTTGTTACCACATAAATCGCCTTATACGAAGCTGTGTTAATAGATCATTTGCGGATACATCACAAGATGATTGATAGACATAAAACCGATCTACCAATCTACCGCTGGATAGGTCAAATTATTTTTAAATCTGAATGGAATGAGATCCGGCGATTCCGTACGTCATTCTTCATTCCATTATTCCCCCACGTGACCGAGTTCGCGGCCATTCTACTTTTGTACACCTCGAGATATTTGTTGTGAATTAAGAATAGGAATTGCTAGGATTAAGTAACCGGTTACATTCACACCACGGTCTAATCAATGGGCTGCGCTCGCGCGTTACGTCACAGCTTTCACGGCTACAGTGTTTTGCGAAATATACGCCTTATGTAATACGAATGCGATACGCAAATTTACAGGCCACCGAGTACACACTTTCTTTAACTTATTGTTGAGCGGCGAAAGTGACTTATTGATATCCCAGAATATAGCACCGATGCCTGACTTTGCGTCTCACCTGCGCTTTACGTGCAGGTCTAGATTTAGTCACAGCTTTTAGAATTTATAAAATACATGTTTATACAATAGGTATCACGACTAATTATTTGTTTTTCTCTGTGGTTTCTATAATACTTTAACGCGAGATGTTTATATTAGTCATCGAAATAGGAAGGCATACCTACACACACGGCTCCATACTGAGACTTGTCTATTATTTTGTTACGTTAAGACTTAAGTAGGTACTCAACGGGAGAAAAGAAATATGATAACAGTGTTTAATTATACTATACAAGTGTTATACTTACAGATAAGGATAAAAGTTATCATTATAATTGAATATATTAGTGGACTATCGAAGTTTCCATTCCTAAACAAAATCTCGAAACCATAAATAAGTTGCGACGGCTTTCTGCAGTCCATAATAAGTAGTTTGCAGCTTTAATACTAGTTAATAGATTCGTAATACAAAATGTAGATATTAGTAATCATCCTAAATGCCACTTGATTGAATGTGATTGATTTAATAAACACGAACGATGGAAGATAGAATAACATATCGCGAAACAAAATTGCTTTCAACTTCTTTTCCTCAAGGTCTTCTTTGAAATATCAAAAAATTATAAAACAAGTAATAACTTTAATACGGCGTATATTATCAATTGTTGAGAAAGGTTTGAGTGTGTGATATCGAGTAAATAGGTGAATGTGAGATCATTAGGTACTTTCCTTAAAGATAGTGGAAAATCATACTATGGGTAATAGCAGATAGTAAATTTGAAACATTAGCGATGTGTCTAATCAGATATTACTATCAATTAATGTTTATCGATTTACAATTTTCTTCAAAGTTCTAGAAGTTTCTATCGAAATGATCAAAGCTTTTATGGTATTATGATGTTATTCCTATTTGAATTAATTAGAGATATATATTGATATAATAATCTAGTGTTGAAAAGTAATTATTCTATATTTCAATTCCAATATATTTAAATTCTATTCCACTAAACAAGATGACATTGTGCAAAATTGTTAATCACGCTGTTGAGATTTCTTGGCCAATATAATATGCTGTGAACAATACATGATTTACAATTTTGTACAATGCGATTTAGTTTAATAGAATAACAATATACCTATATAATATTAGAATTTAAATGCATTCGATATTATATGTACATAGACTATAGATATTTTTATTTTTAAACATTTTATTCTTAAATCTGAAATATCAATTTCTATTGTGTCTATAGATATATCTATTATCTATGATATTAAAGATCGAACAGTAGGTTAATATACAATAGAATTATCATATCTATAAGTGCAGTTTTTAATAACATCATGTGATGCATATGATCCATCTTATGAGGTCTAAGATTATCAGCCCCGTGTAGCGAACATATCATAATGTAAACATCAATAAACCTTTCACCTTACTTGTTGTACAAATCGACAATTTGTTTGTTTCCATGTGTATAACTATAACAACGTTATACTCTATTATTCTTTATAATGATGGCCATAAAATGTATTTTAGACTTCAATCCTAAAGGTCAATAAACGAATAAATAATTAATACATAAGTGACATTTATATTTATATAAATATACTTACAGAACAATAAATTTAACAATAAAATTCTATGCATTTATAGCACCAAAAGCGTTATTTATTTGAAAAAATATGAAGATAAATGTAATTCAATAATAATGTTTAAATCAATGTTCACTGAAATAATTTTTATTTCCCAATATATACAATAATACAAAGGTACATAGAAATTTTATATGCCAGATTGCTTATTTTTTTTACCCAACGAAATTTTACTTATTACTTTTCCATCATTTTTAGATACAGAACAGACGATATCATTTTTATATTTTGTTATGGTAAAGATACATTTATTATTTCACAGTATTTTCACTGATCAATTTATTCCTTAAGACATAAAATAAATAAATAAATAGAAAACGTCTCGAAGTGGATACGATCGGGTTCTAATAAAACGGAGAACGTAATATTTTCATAATAACAATTTCTTCCCGACAACCTTGACGTGGGAATCCACAAAAATAGTTATTGAGTAAATTCGCTTGTTATTGCTGAAACTAAGTGTTTTTGTTACTAAATATAGTTATATGCATATCTAGATTATTTCCTGAAAAATATAGACCTAAATATTAGATATATATATATTCCTGCGAGCAGGAATTAAAACTATAATATACATAGTTTTAATTCCTCCTTGCACATTCAGCACCTTAGTCCACAGTGAGTATATTTTTGAGTACTAAGTATGTACTAAGCACTAAGCAGTCCCACAAGAAACAGAATTGTTCCATAAGCTTATAAAGCCTTGAACTATTCTGCGAAATGTATAAATTATTTATGAATACATAGTTATCGCCGTATGTGGCGTTGTATGAGACGGTGAATCTACCTAATCTTATCTGCCAGGTTAACACCATAGAAAAGAGAAGTGAATAGAATGTAAGCGGTACATAAAATAAAACGCCACATTCAGGCAGGAACTGGTCAAAGCTGCAATATCGGATCCTTTACGGAACGATAGATATGATCGTATTAAGACTTTTAACCACTGTAACTCAATCTTTTTTTAATGTGTCGTTTTCGTCCTAAAGAGGCGATGTGTTGTCGTCATTCTATTAACGATTCCTGTGTCTATGGTTAGCACATTGTCTTTAACAGTAACACTATTGATTGAGGTTCTCACGAACTATTCATTAACATTTAATGCTTTGTAATATTGTGACATTTAACCTTTTCTCATCTAGAAGTAACTCGTCAATATGAACAGTATTATTTAGGGATGTTATTAGTATACTCGTACATAACATAGTGAGATAGAACCAGAGAGAGTTATCTTTAAGCTAATTAAATGCCAATTTTTTCGTGGAATTGCAGACCACCTGCAGCCTGTGGACCTTTGGCTTTAACTATTTATTTATATCAAAAAACATGGACCAACCACCGCGGCTAAATACTAACTGTTTAATAGTTTCTCATATGCACTACATGATACTAATAATGTTCCCTGAAAACATTGACGATAACATATCGACGTCGAAAGTCTAACTAATGCTTGTTTCTCTACATAGCCATAGATATAGTTATAGATAAAGGCCCCTAAAAACTTATATTAGTCCGTCTAACTCCAGAACACTATAGCTAAGGGCTGTAATAAAGCGCTTAGCTTGATTCAGGGGTAGCCAGCTAGTCGAACGGGTGTAATAAAAGCCAAAAGTGTCGGTTAGAGCGGGTATAGCTGACGGTTACGGTGGCGATAGGCGGTGGCCTTGCTCCCCCCGCACGTGGAGCGACGTCACTCACGCACCGTTCAAGTTCAATGCTGTACATTTCGCTGTACTACCATCGGCTTAGCAACGTAAGCATAATACTTACATACATATGATATATAATACGTTTAGGGCTATTGTCGGTGTATGTACATTTTACATGCACACATTTTAAATTGAAAAGCATTTGTATGAAATATGTATAGAATTGTCATCGGTATACGTGATGATGTGTATAAATTCCAAATTCAAAGTCCAAAATCGATTTTGTATAGTTCTAAGAGGCACTTAAAAACTGTCGTCATAATTACACTTTCTGAATAAGCTACACGGGGTCGAAACGGCCTTAACTGAAAATATCCTAAAAGAAAGTTATCAGTCTTTGTTTTACTTGTCTCTTGAATGTTTTATGCCAATTTATTATTTAATGTACGTATAATATGTACAGATCCATATCGGTTTAAAACATAAAAGCATAAGTAAACGCTTGTTGCGACTGTTCCAAGCGCCTTTTATCAGCGCTAAGTGTTTTCTTAAAAGCTGATTAGGGTATGTGACAATTAGAATCGATGTTGTCAATAAAACGTTGATTACGGTTTATGCCAACTACAATCGTGTTTGTCAATTAAATGATAAGAAATTTACCATCACTCCATCGCTTATACAAAATCTGATCAACTTGTTCAATTATTTCGAATCAAATTTAAAATATTCGTTACTTTTTTGAAGGTTACTCGGAGAACAAAAATAAACGCGATAACATTACAACGACTAATTAAGTAATCGTACTTATCTCGTCGTGATTTTAACATAATACCTATAAAGAGCACAAAATAACCTTTCAATTCCGTTGAAATATTAATCGTCGATGCAATTCATTAAGCAGTGTTGTGCAAAATACATTTGGAACGCGATATCCTAACAATGTAGATAAATATGATAAAGTAGGCTACTATCTGTCGAAGTATCGGATGATAAAACAATTTATAGCACTCGCGAGTTTTAGCTTCGTGCTAGGTGCCATAACGAGAAACCCTGAACCGAAAATAGGAGCCACAAAGCCTACAAAGTTAAACCTCCGTTAATTCAAGGTCGGGTGTTTCATGTTAAAAGAGACCTTGTATAGAATTGCCCGCAATACCTAACTTATTATATAAAACCTACACTTACGCCCTAAATGGTTACGACAAGTACCCCGTGTTATTACTTATACATGATTTATGTACGCCTTCGTCAAATTGATGTGATACCTAAAAGGAAAATATGGAAGAAATATGAAAGAGATATATAATTGTATAATAAATGTTAGGTTGAAATAGGATTTAGAATTTGTGCTATACGCCCTGCCAAGAGAAGCAATTCCTTACAAATGTCATTTTTAAAACAAGCATCGAAATACGAGACAGGAAAACGCCGGAAGACTATTTCAAACGTGTAATCTGTTATTGTAACGAAATCTTTTTGGAGCTTGACTTATTTTTGCGCCTCTAAATGTCAAAGGTAGTGTAATCGACAAGTGCCTACAGTGGTAGAGCAGTATTTAGTTGCCTTTTTTCAAGTGGATTCTCCGTTCATTACCAGTAACTGTTATTACTTGTTAGACGTAATAGAAGATTGATGGCATGGCATTTCCAATTTCCCACCATTGTAATGATATACGGGTAATTAAGTGATTCACAACCATAATACTAACCCATGTACTATCTATTCTCTATAATCATTATTATATAATATATTTTTTGTATACCGCAATTAATACAAATAAAAAAACCTTTTAAATACAAAAAATATAGAGCTCAAACAATAGACGGTTTCATCGCTTAGAAACGATTTCTTCCAGGCAACCTAGTTAGGCAGAAGGACACAGTTGCGTAACAATAAAACAGAGTAGGCATGGTATACAGTGACTAAGCTTACATACATATATTCTATCTTCCATGAATGCTATTATTAAAACATAAATCATTACTTACGGTCATTGGTTCGATCCCACTTCCCCATTGCACTATTGACGTGAACCCACCTAACACAAGCCTTTGAGGTTAGCTGGAAGGGTTAACAAAACTACTAGTAAGTACAACAATACTAGTAAGTTACATGCTAAATAGTAGTTTTTTATAAAAAAATAGTTGCATAATTTTCTTGTTTTATGTAAAATTTCCAGAGAAAAACTGTAGTGTTGCGTAACAAAATATTTGTATCAATGTATTCGGAAGCAGTTCTTTGAAAGGTTTTGAAAACAAAAGCATACGTCTTCTTTGAGAGCTCGTGTCCATTGACAGCAGTTTCCATGAAGAGCGCGTGCGCATATTACACAGCAATGTCAAACATCCTACGATTGACAATCTGCGTGCTATAACGTGTTTGCAAGAACACTATAATTTAGGAAGAGGACAGTTGATAAGTGTTATAAATAGTTAGCTTGATTTCCACGAAACTTTTGGAATAGGATTGAATTTTATGGCCAAAATTTTAAGGCAAGTGTTTTATGAAATGTAGAGTATGAGCGAAAATTAAAAACCGGGGGATACAAATATTTTATTCCATACTGTTACGAAATAATAATGTAGAATACAAATAAAATTAACAAAACTCCTGACTGGACACTTTATTGTGCAGGATTATAAGATAACTGAATGTCCATATAATTTAATCAAATTATACCAAATAAATTAAATGTTAAAGTTCTTTGTTCAGTTACTACCAGATGTCGCTAGGTATCTCGTTTTCCTCGTTTCCCTTAAATACCTTCGTGTCTTTTCCAATGATCGACAATTACGCTTGAATTTACAACATATATTCCTTTAAGATCATAACAAGTATCTAAATATAAATTAGAAAATAACATAAAACGGTTCGTATGCCGAAGGGGTTTGACGTCAGAGCGATCCATGCGGTTAACTGTTTATTTTTTCGTTCCTCGAACAAGATACGGTACATACGTGACATGTAAAAAGAAAAACCAAATGAAATTACTGAGAAAAGTGTCTAGTTTCAGATTATATATAATCATTTGAACTATTATATAATAGACGTCCCGGCCACCGAAATTGCTTGGTCGAAGAACACGAAAATTTGAAAAATGTTCCATTGAGTCTCTGTGTAGTAAAAAGTGTGTTTCGTAATTCAGCCCTCAATGATTAGAGAAAGAGGAAAGGGGATAGACAACTGTAAAGGGTGGCATTAAAATTGTTTTAATATATCCAAAGTTTATGCTACTTAATACTTTATACTAAGACTATATAGTTAAAGAAAATATTTAACTCGTAAATGTAAAGATCAAAGAGTCTTCCAGGCCTTTCATTTGAATACTATAAACATTATTCACGAATTATTATGACATAACAAACTTTATAAGTTTTCATTACTATTTCGTCAATAAATGTTGTTTATTTACATATATCAATGGGTCTAATTTTGGATGGCCGTTCCAGTTATGCAAATTTCTAGTCGTATCTTTTATAACTTCAGATGCTTAACATCCACTCTTGAAATGTATTTTATACTCATGGACATGTTGATTTAAAAATATCAAAACAAACAAAACAATCAAAACCTTTACTTAAATGATTTGCTATCTAAGGATTTTAGTACTGTATATAATATGATAGTATACACTCAACAACAATTTAAATATACAACAACAATCTTGTTTTACCTCTCACATTATTTGATTAAATAAAACTATACCTATAATTTACTAATTCTTGTAAGGCAAATTAAATTACCTACCGATACTATAATAAAGATTTAAAACCCTCAGAGAGATTACTAGTGTTGGATCAATTTATTAATAAAAACACCCGTTGCTTTCTTATTACTCGTTTATCTCAACCTTTAAATATAGATTTGTTTTAAATAATATTTATATAAATACGAATGTTATCTAAACGACACTTTAGTACATATGAAACCAGCTATATTTGTTAATTTATTCATATCTGTATTCTTTCGTTGATAGCAATGTTTGTTTTCGTTTTTTTTGCAACTTTGTCGTAGAGAATTTCGTTTTTTCTATAAAAATGTATATACTACTCCAGTATATAATATTAGCTAGTTAATATGTATTTAAAATGGTATGTATATAGTATATAAAGTGTTAACTTGACAGTAAAATGTCTTAACTTTATAACAATTAATCAGCAATAGACAATAGTTCGAGGGTTTGATTTTCACTCTCTATGAACTTTCAGTGTTTTTTTTTAATAAAAAAATAATAATCTAGATAATTAATTATCGATATCATTACTAAAACACGTAGAAGTGTCCGGAACAGATAAATGCACCGACCCACGCTGTATTATGGAAACAGCAACGGTCATGTTACATCATTAGCGTAATCTTTGTTTTGTGTACTCATAATTATATTATTACTGTAACTCGTGAACAAAATGATGAACTTTGTTCTCTATATGTAAACAGTTGGTATGTTTTGTTAGTAACTGGTTATTTTTAACACAGCTAATCGTGAGACCTTTTTAAAATATCATACCTTGCCTTAAACGTGTTGACTTGCTTATGTTAATTAAATGTTGGCCATATTATCGCAAAAACGACGTGGAAACTCCATATTTATGTTGAAACAAAAAACCGTTTTTAGGCTGTATTTTGAAACTTACATAACTTTTCATGGGTCCATACATATATTCTCGTAAGCCATTTGCATATTCAGTCACTCTAGAACAAATGTTACATTAAAATAACTGGTAAATGCAACTCAAACCAAACGCTGCAACAACCATACAGTATAAAACAAGTTCCTTCGTCAACTAAAAGTAGTTTATCGTCAAAGCGATAGGTAATCAATGATCGTTGGCCAGCGTAACGCTAGTACGTATTAAGTACTGCTTCGGCTTCTTTGCATACAATCGGTGGTAATTCCTGCAGGTGGGTTAGTCACGCGGCACTTAGATTAGCGTTTAGTATTCGTTGCACTGCAGACTTACCTACGCGTGTAAGAGTCACGAATGGAATCTAAATCGCGAAACAATAACTGTTCACACGAGGTCGGCATTGATATGTTTGCAAATAGTACGAAATAGGACATGCGAATAGTTCGCTGCTATGGCGCGTGGTCCATGGTTCCTCATGCTGGATTCGTTATGATATACGTAAGGTCAGGCCTCGGTTTCCTGTGACAACAACTAGTAGGTAGTAATATTTTTAGCAAATAATGCATTCGTTTAGGTCGTTGTTCCTAAATAACATCTTGAAAGTCTTATAACAATAGTCAACAACATTTTAAAAAGTTTCTTACCAACAATGT
Organism: Udranomia orcinus; assembly: GCA_018247775.1. Lineage (NCBI taxonomy): Eukaryota > Metazoa > Arthropoda > Insecta > Lepidoptera > Hesperiidae > Udranomia > Udranomia orcinus. Next base: position 11,127 of record DWGW01001115.1, read on the forward strand.
AGAGCTATGTAAGCTAGAGTGGCCGTGCAGCTAAGTCTATAGATCTATACCGTAATCCCAGAATAAACAAAATTTATACATGTAATACGTTGAAGATATGTCATGTTCTCCTAAACATAAGGTTTATGATCGAGTTATTAGGGATTGAACCCAAGATGGCATTAAATAAAACTTGGTGCTCTTGCCCTGTTCTTTGTCCGTCACTAGCATGTATGTGAATGATTTCAAGTGCTAATCTTGGATGTGAGTAAAACTCCGATGGCTGGCTACGAAGTGTACGGGAAACCACTTGGCATCAGCAGCCAATTGACAAGAACATTGATACCACCTGTTCATTATAATTGTTTAGACGGTTGTAACTGCGTAACGGTGTTATTTCAAGTTTTGGCTCCTATGCTTGTAGATTGCTCGTGCCATAGTCTCGTGTCTGTCTGTCTGTGAATTTAAAACATAATTCACTGGTATATAAGCATAAAATAACATATTTGTTTCCACCATATTTTCTGGAATATAATGTCTTTTGTAACACAGAGTAAATTGCAGTTGAAATTGGAGATGTATATTTTTAAATAAATAATGGGAATGGCTGCCTTCTTAGGTTTGCCAGTTAGCCTTATCTTTTTTTAATAGCATATGAATTTAATTTTATTAAAATAATTAACTTAAATTAATGATTAGATTCTCTTTGACGTATATTTTCGTATGCATTACATTTCAATTTTTCAGTAACAATGCCTTTGACTGATAGACCTTTGCTATTTATTCATTATGCTCTCAGAAGCCGTATTTATTCACATTAAAAGTCCTCTGAGATATTAAAGAACATTTACTTTATCTTTCAAGACTATCTGAAATCCAATAAGCATGTAAGGCACTCGTTTTCTTATTCTTAAATAACGGATATAATTAAATCAAATATAGCCAATGGGGCAATATTG
>DWGW01001116.1:0-12063 GCA_018247775.1 Udranomia orcinus
GGTTCACGTCAATAGTGCAGTGGGGGAGTGGGGATCGAACCCACGACCTCTCGATCGTAAGTCCGACACACTACCCAATGGGCTATTGCCGCTTAATAATATAGTATTTTCTTGTTTCTTGAAACTTTTGTTTGTTGTTTCCAATAATTCTATACCTAAAGGTTGAGTAGGCGAGTAGAAAACATGACGACAATTACACCCCTATTCAATCCATATAGCATGTCTAAAATAAACAAAAAATAATTCAACTGTGCAAGTTTATTGAATTGATCATGCGCAAATATTTATCGATGGGGACGTAAGGATAGGGTCTGAATTTATTGTAAACCCATAGCAAGACACATAGGTAACTTAACCAAATTGACATCGGTATATCTATCGGTAGCAATCAGACAAATTGGCTCCGGACCCCCTCTAACCGAATTAATCTAATATGTAGGTTTTCTTAGCGAGACCACTTAGTTGGAGAAATATTGATGACACAAGGGAGCAACAAATTTAAGCGAATTTCATACAGGTTATTGCGTAGCCGGCAATTCGATGTTATGTTGTAATCTAATTTTGTGCCTATTGTTAGCAGATACTCTGTTTTTAATTTGTATTTTCATTTATATTATATTTGAAAGGCAAATAAACTTTGCAAGGTTTAGTATATTTTGTTATGTAAGCTTGAATTTGGATGAAAAACTGTTATAAAAATACTAGTTGGTGTTCAGTGAAATGTCGAAATTTTTTCTATGGTAGGTATGGTAAATAATAAAACGCAAAGGAGTAAGCAAGGTTTCAATACAAAATTTTAAACTTCGCAATAAAAGCGGATATTCCCCCAAGAACGCGTATATGTATGCGGGAATAAATATTGTACAAATCCACCTTTAAACAAACTGTATAGGGGGACAGCGTTTTTGCGTTATTCCGGGTAAACGATGCTTAAGATATTTATTGGGGGATGAGTTGAGTTTTAAGTTATACCATAGACCTATTCCTTGATACGCATCGGAAATAAAACTGTTGGTAAAATAATCAATTATGCTGAGATGTATATATTTTTTGAATAAACTATGACTGATTTTATGAGCAAACAAATAGAACTGTTGTAATGAATGTCGAGGCAAAATCGTCAAATATTTAACAACTAACCTTACAATGAGATTAAAAGAAGTTTGCAAATAAACTGTTGAAGTACGTGTATTTTATCTTTTATAACTAATCGATATTCATCTTTAGAGACATTTGCAACTAAATGTATCGTATGAAAAACATTTCTTTGGACTAAGCAACATAAGCAGACTGAACAAAATCTGTGATAAATCCAGCCTTAAGTTATTGAGGCTGGATTTAACTTACAAACTGACTCCAGAATCACAAACATTTTCGCTTCGAACCCCTAAAAGAAACAGGTATGTAATTAGAAGAAAGCCTTCACAAGTCTTCTAACTGCGGGCTAATCACAAATTAATGAGGGCTTGTACCGGAGTGTCGTGGCGCAATGATAATTCCACGCCGCCCTGCTGAGCTAAGAACCTCATCAATTATGGTAGACCCACCCCCGACGGTGCCTTGAGCTAGTGCACCCCTTTACACTCAGTGGTTAACATCTTTTCGATATTTTCACCGTAGTTTCATTCTTATATCACAAGAATGGCCCGTCAAGAACCATTACTATGTCCATAAACTATATGTCAAACATCTTATCATTAAAAAGAATTAGAACTCCATTTGTATGTGTTAATATCAAACCGAATGTATAACATTATGAAGAATTATCATCAAGATTGAACAATATTATATACACGTTATAAAATATGAAGCGTTTATAATCTCAAAATAGCACTCAAGCTACAAATAATACATTCTATTATATATATTATCTTCTATTTACATCCAAGCGTATGTTAGGGTTCAGATTTATTACCGGGTCCTCAAATCAAGCCAGGTATCCAATAAGTAATGGCCCTTAAACAGTTGCCGTAGCGACACTAAACGCTTCCGCCACTAAACCACATTTGATTTGTAGTTCCGTCCAAGAGTTACCGTCTCTGTTTGAAACATTCGGAGCCATATGGTGCCCGATTTACGTGTACGCCGTGCGGCGAACTGTAAAGGATCCTTGATTAATGTACCCCTTACTTGGTTAATTAATGTATGTGTATTTAATGCAATTTAAGGTACGGGCGTAGGGATTGGGCCCATGGCGCGTCCATTGGGTATTTTCGGCTATTTTGAAAGTAGGTATGCCCGTGAGTTTGTTTGAATTTTGTAATAAAAGAATATACGACGACTCTTAGGTATATAAATAATAGAATAATTAATGTTTTGAGTCTCTGAAAAACAGAGAATCACTTAGTGGCCTACTAATAGAATTGCTTGGGCTTGGGACAAATTCATTCAACGTAACATTTCCAAATATACATATGACGACAGCCTCATAGATAGCCATTTTAGTACAAACAAACCAACATTTCAAATCAAGAATACCGCGATTCGTGCAAGATTTACAGAACAGATGATCTCTATGTTTCCATACATAAATTGTACAACTAGACAAGTTTTATTTAGCAGTTTGTAATTTAAACGGTATCGCCCTAAACTGGCTCACGTTGTTATGCCATGAATATATATCGTGATAAATTCCTCCGAAGCGCGGGAGAGCGGGGCGGGGGGGACCAGCCTCGAGGGATTTTTCTTAAAAATAACTTTTGTCAAGGCAATTCGGCGGAGCCACTAGATTTATGGAAAGGTGGTGTCACCCCAGTAATTAGTTTTTAACTAGTTGTGATAAGGGTCCTCTGTTTTATGTGCGTGGGCAATAACTTACAGCACCTAACGCTAAAATAAGGATAGATTGGCCTCGCAAAATCCATGAAATTTTACAAATTCGCCTCGTCTAAACCAACCATTTTAGCCTTTGTTTGCTAAAAAGCTTTCACCGAAACAAAACAGTCCGAAACAATTGTTCCCTAAAAAACGTGTCACAATATTTTTATTGTCGCCACATTTCTTGCGTTTGCGGCCCGTCATATCATACGGATCCAGATATGATTTACGCCCCAGCGTCCGCTCAGAAAAAATAAGAAAGTTCTACTTCCAAGAAACTTCTTTTATTCTTGGAGAAAGTTGCGTAAAAAACTGGCGGCGCTTAGAAAAAAGCAATTTTCTAGCTCAGGTGTGTGAGATGTTCTTTATCTAACTTTGCATCCGAAGCGCTTTGTTTATGGCGGCATATTTTTTCGAAGTTTTGAACATTTTATTACCTTGTACGGTGAGCTAACTTTTGTGCCGCTTAAAGACCGACAACGAACAATTGTTGTTTCGTAAACTACTTTTTTAAAATTAACACGGCTACCTGTTTTAGTATTCACAAAAATGGCATAAATTTGCGTCAAGTTACGGTTACTTAAGCGTGCAGCGAATAACTTAAAAATGAATTATAACCGTGTTAGAATTTCGTCAACAGCAAAAGTTACTTTTAAATAGCAGAGACGGGCACATCTCCTTTTAATGGACAGGGAAAATATAATTTGAAATACTCTTTATAGCTTCCATAATGTAACCAAGTGGGCCAAAAAATGGTTGTCACCGTCTGGCGGAGTACATTAACATGAAGGGTGTGAGGTAAGGAGGCTTTATCAGGAGGGCCTTTCCTGAGGGAGGGCCAAATAATGCGATATTGCTCGTTTGTGCGAGGCCCTATTTATCTATTAAAAAACGTGAGATTTATGGCCGCATATAGGAAAGTTGAGGAAGTTTTTATGTTGTTCCGTCGAGCTCCGAACTAATATAAGAGATTGATGCGTATTATTTTACGCAGACTCGTTCGCGCAGTTTTATTTGGAAGTTACGTATCTACTATGTACGTTTTGTGATCCATTTTTTGATACATATTTTTAATTTTGTAGATAATGCGTAGACGGTACTTTTATCAATGTTGAGAATAAGAAATAATTTTTGATACTGTAGTAGGTATTGCCGACGGCGTTTATGATATCTATATTTTAGATGCAGAAACGTAAGATCTGAATCATTACATATCTACTGCCTACACTCCGATCGTTAATCAAACAGTAGTCGATACAACTATAAATGAACAACAAACAATTTGAGCCAATATTTCGATCCGAATAGACTTACGAACGCAGACGGAGATAAAACTAACTGCTGGAGGTCTTGCTCAAGCATCTAACGTTTGTCAGATCGGACTTCAGTCACGATAGTCACGACCGAACGTGAACAGCCTTTAACGTGACGTTCAAAAGTTTGCTCGTTTGTAAATTTCGCTTCAGTTTAATATCACGCAATGCATAAATATGTAGCAACGAAACAAACGGATAGTTCAGCGATTCGGGTCCAGGTTGAAACGGTAGTATGTATAGTATGGTAGTTTTTTTTCCAAAAGTGTATAAGTATAGTTAAATAGATTCTCATAATAGATGGCTTTCTAAAATAGTATTCCTAGCTATGAAATGAAACTTTATTCTTTTATAAACATCCGGGCAATGTTTTATGTTTGACAATGCCATTAAAATAGTAGAATTATTCATCCAAAAACGCTGCAACATAAAATTTTAACAGCGCTGCCGCACTTCTGTGTTTTCAATATCGCTTTTAAATTACTCCAACCATTGCCGCCCATATATTTATTGGCGGTAGGTGCCGCTAAATAACGCCACTACATTTCTATTGAGAATAAATTGCATGGCGAGTTCAATATCGAATTAGTTAATTCACTCATTGACAGCAATAGGCTCGGTGCCAAGTAATATAGACATTATCAGTTATTTAAAACCCTGAGTAAAGTTCGGGAAACTTTTAGATCGCAATGTACGTACTATTAAGTATGTGATAGGGAATTGTCGAAGTAAAACATACATAGATATAGATTTATTGATCAATCGTACCGCGGTTCCGCAGTGCGGTTAGGTTTTAGTGATTTTTTTCCGCGGATGAGATGTTTGTTTCAAATAGAAGTGTTGGCACGTCGGTATGAAATCGGTTCGTTGGTTTAACTTGCCACTGCCAGCTACTTCGCATGTTTACTATGTTACGCATAGTGAGAAGTAGGATAAGGAATCCCATGGACGACATCGACACAAATTTTATCCAATTCAATACTGTCCAAAATCCTTCTAACACTTTCACATTTACTACACCTATTGGGTATCACAACAACTTGGAAAAGCCAAAGCAATTAAAATCAAACTCTAGTATCAACATATTATATTAACTTCATAAACTCCATTCACAATTCATGACACAAAAGGCGATGAACTAAAAATACGACTTATCAAAGCAATTGCAATTATAGCTTTAAAAATAACCGGATAGAGCTCCAATTGTGATACGTATAGGTTTATGAGTCGTGTTTATTATCAAGTGGAATATTGGCTCGCAACATAGTGCTAAATTCGCGCCGAACACCCGATAGTGTGGTATTATCTGCCATTATTTGTCATCGGATGAACAATGCCCGCTCGTAACACACCTACTATCACGCTCAATTTGTCACCAATTATAATTATGGCGCGGTCAAAAAATTTCACTGCGAAATTCGGCTCGTGTTTTTGTATCTACGTACTACAACCATAGATTTAGTATATTATGTCCTTAGATGAAGGTTTAGTTATCGAATAAGGTGTTTTTATTAAATAAAACTATTTTATTACTAATGCCTATCCTTTCTGTTTTATATGTTTAAGATACATATAAAAAAGAAAGGATAGGCATGTCTTATTCCAATTGATTAAAATGTACCTAATGCAATTTTTATCGAAATTGATTTAGAGATTCAGTTGAAAAAATAGTCAACGAATTAGTGAAATTTAAAACAACAACTTACAATTTATATAAAAGTAACAAAGAGCCTCAGTTCATTTGAAACAACAATGAACAGTTTCCCTAGACGAACGGAACGTTTCCTTACGTAACAATCGGAGTAAATTCGTCCGAGATAAATAGTATTCTGACAGATGTTACCGAATATGTGCGAGCCGTGCCGGGTCGGATAATAAATAACAGCAGTATGAGTAAGGACCACCTAGCGAGGAACGGAGAACTTTACGGCACCACCGTACAGTACCTACGTCGTACATTTTACTTAGCAAATTGCTCATTTTGCTCCCATCCACCAACCGCTTAATGAAGACGACTTTTCATATTTTATATGATGCAATAAAGTTCTTGTTACGCAACACTAAGGGCGTACTTTGTAAACGTCAAGCTTCAGCTACCAAGTACACGGATACTTATTTGTTTGTAAATTAATTTAGATACGGTAATGTTGTCGTTGTAAAAAATATGTAAATAAATAAAGTAAAGAAAAAAATATTAAATTACAAACTTCCTTGGTAACTGCTTTAGTTAGGGTAACCTACTAATAAAGAAATTCAGATTTTAAACCGTTTTAGAAATCTCCTTCAAAATAGGTCATGTCATAGTGTTAGTAATTATACTTCGAAGCGTTCTATCCGTGTCTATAGAAGTATTAGACATTGCATTTTAATAATTTTAACCTCTAAAATTTACCACAAACTCAGGTTATTTGCCAGTTTCGTATCTTATCGTATCGTATCTCTTTCTATCTCTGAGTAGGTATAAATCAGGTAATTATTTCTCATGTATCCTAGTAAGATATTAATTATCTAAGCAAGAATACAAATTAGCGTTGTATAGCAAATAATGCATCTATTGTTTCCAATCACGTGAAGGTATTTACGCCAAGTGATAATTAAATAATTACTATTCCATTATCACTAACCGCATTTTATATACACAATTATATTTTTTGTGATAATATTTCATTAGCAACATACTTTTATTAGCATTGTAGGTATCTATAAAAACACAGCACTTGTTTTATAACACAGAATTATATTAGAATTATAATAAGTCGTTGAAAATTTAGATCACAGTAAAATTGTAATATTATTATCACTAAATAAAGTACAAAACTAATTAAAAGTAACGTTTGTAATGTGTAAGGACTATACTCGTATATGACTGTTTTTCTTTACAAGTTTTTATGACATTAATTTAAACGCTTGAAAAAAAAAGAATCACAATTACATAAATACAGAAACAGAAACAAACAAATTGCATGTCCCGAAGTTGCAAACAGTGCTGATAAATCAGTTTTTACTGAAAACTCCACTTTAACGTACTTAGCTAATAGTCGTAAAACATAGTTAATGCAACGCAAATGAATTCCAACGACACGCGACCAGTCACTCCATTCAAAAACTTAGAACCATACCATAATAGCATATTTGAATTTATTATTCATTTAAACATTTACTAACCGACGTGTTTAGTCCGTAGATAATGCTCTATCTATTCCCTCTAGGACATTATTATTAGATTGTCAGAGTCGGTTTCAACAGCCGTATCTTTGTTTCTGTCCATGTGCACAAATGTACGCACGTCCATAGCTACATAACACGTACACTCCACTTTGTTCTCTGTTATAGACAATCGATGGTTATGGCAGTTGAAATTAATGCATGAGGTCAATTTAAATTTATACGACTGCAAAGTTATGAAACAGGGTCAAATATTTATTGCTATTCATGCTCAAATTTACTCTGAATAATTTTTGAAATTTATCTCTACGTGCACGAATATATCGGATGTTACCATTTTGGATTCCTTCCTCATTAAAGATTTACAATATAAAATTGGAAGAGCGTCACGCATACGTAAAATTCGAACTTTGGCACACTCCACAATAAATCAAGGGGCGTTATGCGCCATGTTTTACGATGTCGTGCCATCTTTATCGCTCGAACATTATTTGTTATACAGACATCTCCGTCTAACATCGAGCTGGAGCTTTGGGAGCGGGGGAGGGGGCAACTGTCTAGCCGTGACGTATTACCCGGCTGGCGGTCGGTCAGGTCAGTACGTTTGCTCCGCAGTGTAAAGTATTACCCTGCTTCTTTATTAAATCCAATACAAAGGCGCATTTTATGAGACACAATAAAAACAAAAGGTTGTAGTCATTTTTATACAACATTCATAGACAACGGAAACGGTAACTAATGAAGCGCCTGACGCGAATATCGATATCGACAAGAGTGCTAATTACTTGCTTCTCTCGGCGAATATGTATGCCGAGTAGGTTGTTGATGCAAATGGCAAGTTCGATACGAGAATAGACAATGCGACCACGAGTTTATGGGACCACCCACTAGTATTAAGCGAATTTAAAAATAGCGAGAAGTCATCACAAGTGGGTTACCACCTCAAGTAGTAATTATAATAATGTTTAACAGACAATTGTTTTTGTAAAAATTAATTTAATAAAAAGCTAAAATTCGCTTGAAATAAAAGTCACAGTGAACGTTTATCACACTGTCAGCATATTAAATTTCGAAATATTATTCAACTAGCGGAAATTAATGGTGACACGGAAAAATACTGGAAAATCAGTTAAAGCGGCAAAGTTATCGGTGGAAACCTACATTCAATGATCTAAGTCCAAAGCAAGGTTAGTCCTGCCTTTCGAATTTTCTATCATGATAGCATTTACTGGAACGGCAACCTTAAAATATTTAAAGTTGAAAATGAAAGGGAACTTGAGGATGAGAATAAACCTACTAAAATATTTAAAGTTAAATATGAAAGTGAACTTGAGAATGAGAATCAAGCAAACTATTAAGATGAGAGAGAACCCCAGAATGAGAATCCTTTCATCCAGCAACTAATAAATATTATAACACGGCACCGATTTACCAGGGAAGCAGCGCGCAATCAAAATCACACCTCAGCGTTACCACAGTACTGTCTAGTCATTTGTAAAAGCGAATGATGGCCCACACGTGATTGGACTGCTAATGAATTGAAATGAGTAACGCGATAAATACGAGAGCGATGTACCTACACGTATCAGTTTTTTGTAGCTATTTTAGGCTTTAAATTCCTAGAATTTAATTTATATGGTAGAAATAAATATTCTTAATCCGGCTCGAAGTTCTATTGTGTTTCGGTTAGACGACTGGTTATCTATCGGTTGACGGTTAGACGGACGGTTGTATGGCATATTTCTTACTTATATTACTTTATAGTAATATTCATAGTAAATGCTTTCATTTTTATTCCAGTTTGAATAGTGGATAGACTTTCTTGCTTAGATCGTTAACTGCCTTTCAGTTACAACGCATCCAACATCCGCTTCAAATAAGACTTCCATTCTATTTGGATTGTTTAAAAAATGATTTGGATGAATCGGATAAGGAACATCTATACTTAATGGTCTGTGGCCAATATGTACTAAAAATTATATTCCTTGAAATAAGGTTCCTTGCGTTTAAATAAAGCAATGTCTTGTTACTCAGTGTTTACAAATTGTACAGTCATTAGTATCCGTTATACTCCGATCTTATTTGTACCAACTAATTCGTGAGCCATTTTAAATATCACGTCCTTGTTGAACATCTCATTGGCCGGCAATAAATAGCGCGTTATCTCTTGATATCGACCGCGGGCGGCACCGCTCCTCTCGGCGACCTACCCTCACTCTAATGAATTACACAATGAACTCTCATCTAAATACAGAAAAAAGCTTTTAAAGGCACATATCAAAAATGCCCACAAAGCCTACTAAGACAGGCTTACAGATTTATGGCACTCCCTTTGTTAAATCACGTAATCTCCACGTGAAGCCCCGATACAAATGGTGGTAAATGAAAATAAATGTAGTTCCTCATTCTGATGCTCACCTACCTATTTACATTATGTCCACACATAAATCTGGTTCTGTTTGAACTTATCTATTCGAAAAATTACCTGTTAAATCACATTTAGAATAGATAAACCATTGTTTGGGGAATGTGGCGTACACAAAAAATGTTTGTCGGCCAAATCAGATGTAATTTGTTAGCTTCAGGGTGGCACGTAATGTCATTGGGTGTTTAATATATTATGTGGCACAGATCGAGAAGATATCCAAACAGGTAACAAACAACGCGAAACAAAAACTCGGTGTTGGTGGTATTAAAACATTATTTTTATTTATGACCAACCAACACACGCCGTAAATCGTAGTGTGTTAACTACAAAATCCACGCTGACTCATAACTAAAATGTCCTTCACATTTCAAATGCGATTTTAAGTTACTTTGTTTTTAGAGGGTTAGTTACACTCCTTAGAGGGACAGAAAGAGAAGAAAAGCGGGATCCCTCAATTCTCATTACTTATTGTATTATAATGAAATCGAGTAACAGTGAATAAAAATTACGACTTATTATAATTCCAATCAGACCGTCTCAGCTAATACTTTTAAACGCCGCCATACGAGGAGAGCTCACTATTATAATTTCTATTAAGGCTACACTGTTTGAATTAGGCATAACAAAATATTCTACGGCGTTAAATCATTGGCGTATCGCTATCTATCGCCATAGAGTGTGTGACTATCGAATTTAAATTAATGATTATTTATCGGCCGTGTTTCGGTCATCGCTACGCTGCGCCGTGCCAGGCGGGGGCCATTTTCGGCAGTTTCCGGTTATCTATTTTATAGAACCGCCTATGTTTATTCGGCTCATTTAAATTCGTAACAGCCTCTATCTAGCAAGTAACAAACAGGCTGCGAAAATTCCTATTTATTTCCAAGTTCTAAAGATGTTCAACATTCTTGAGTTATTTGCAACTGTCTGTGCCTATTTTTATTGGCTGTCTTGTTTATTAAGTTATTATTTAATTTGATAACATAACAAAACAAAAGTATATTAATTTTATTATTAAGTTAATTATTATTTTATACAAATTTACGTTATTCACTAGAGTACTTTAATGACTTTTTTTATTAAGATTTATTAAATTCGCTAAGATCGTTTTTCAATTATACAAAAGAACAAATAAAATTATGTATGTAATCGTAATCTCTCTCTAATTCATTAATTCAGAAATTTGTATAAATCCCGAACTGAATTAGGGAATAATTTTCGTAACCGTGCTTTATGCGCTGGCGGACCCAATAAAATAATAAAAGCTCACAAGGCAACAAAATAATAAATTAGTGATGTGACATAGCATCGATTCGATGTGGCGTATGTAAATTTTAATGATTTGCCATTTATCATGCAGTGTTTACATTATAATAGAAAATCTAAACGCGAAACATAACAGGCACGAACACCGGTTTAAATAATTTATATATATCCTAAAACTTCTACTAGTACAAATTATAATAGGTTTATAAGACGCGTTTAAGGATAAGGACAGTAGGTACTATCATTTAGATAATCGTCTAGATTGTGAAATATTAATAAAATAAAATTCATATTTATTGTAGCTGAAAATATAAGCTGCATTGTTGTTTCAACAGAAAAATAATGCAATAGGTATTATACCACACTATTATCGTATGCATTACTTCTTACTTTGTATTATTTACATATGTGCGAATTGTGGCCGCACGTACATATGTCCAAAAATTAGGGAGATTTACTAAAATTATTTTTTTGAATTTTCGATTTAAAATTGGTTGACTTTATCGACAAAAATTAAAGCAATTAGCGCATCACTAGACAAGCGCTCTCGGGTGCGAGCCTACAAATCATACCGATAGCATCTTCTACAAATTTGAATCGGATCTTATTTATGATTTGCCTTTTTCACGGCTACGTTTTGGGGAAAACTCAAACATAAATCACTGATAAATGGTTATTGAGTTCGGTAGGTACGTATCTAATTCAAACTTTGTAACCGCCTACCACGTTTGAAAACAAATTATAACTTCCCAATAAGCAATATTGTGTGTACCTACAATCAGAACAATACTACTTTTATGTAAAAATGCTTCGTTAAATATTTCCCGCAAAATAACAGGTAGTGAACGATCCTCTTCATTATTCGCAACAACATAATAATCATAACAAAAGCATGTAAAACCCCGTAGTTGGTTAAACAGCAATCACATAAACAAACCCCAACAATAAAGCCAAATAAACGCTCGAGCACGCCATCCAATCGCACCTTGAATCGCACATAAAAGCCCAATGAACACCGGTTGAATTGAATACTCCACCGCTCAACAGGAGCACCGAATATTGCATTCCCCACCG
>DWGW01001117.1:0-12058 GCA_018247775.1 Udranomia orcinus
GGTGGTTTCCTGCCGCTCTATAAGTATTTGCTGGCGTGTCAATGACTTTTGCACGCAAAAACATGCGGCTAGGAAGTATTTTTAGCTTAGTCAACCTTTTTTATTGTTTTAATCAATTTGTCTTATTGCTTTGAAATATTAAACATAGTACTTTTGGAATTATCTCTACACGTTTAGACAACTACACATTAGACTAGACTTTACTTTAAGTACCACAAAATTGATAATAATAAATGACAAATGATAATAGAATGACGAACAATTTGGCATTTGTTACCGTATAATAAGCACGCAGATTGGTATTGCAAATAAGTAAATGAGAGGCAGATATCACAAATTGTGTGCGCGGGAAATGACGAAAGTTGTAAATAGATCAGCATAATTTTTATTAGGTAAATCATTCCAAGGGAGTGGGGCTCGCGCCGGCGAAGTTTGCAAAAGTGGCGAGCCACCCGACGCTAGTAGGGTCGCCAGGCGGTTGGACTACTTGGGACTGTTTCATGTTTTTCATTTGGGTAGATGTCTCTACCCACATTGTCATGTTACTCGGTTGAGGTTCCTTGGAAGATCCCGAGTGCTCTCACAAAGCACAGTAGATGTTTATTGGATGAAAATCTCACATAAGCCGATATCATGGTACCGGGTTGAAATGTTTTTCCCTCGTAAAAAGCTAAAGAAAATGTCGTCTACTAGAAATCACTACTGCCTGTATACCCTGTATAGGACTGGCTCTGTACTTAAATATCTGAACAGAAACACCGGATAGAACAGTACCTATATACTTTTAGGATACTCCTCTGTAGAAGTTGAGCAACAGTGTAGTGCAGTTGAGAGCATAAAGAAGTTTATATTTTGTTCTGGGGAAATAGTTTCATGTTACATGTTACAAACGTTTGTAAAAGGTTACTATACGCAAAACGTAATCGCCACCATTATGTTCGCTATTTTAAATCTTTCTTTAACCCTTACCCCGAGTATATTGTCAATTGATACAAATTTTAAACCTCTCTTTAACCTTTACCCCAAATATATTGTTAATTGATACAATTCTTGCATACGATATAGCCTAATCGAGTGACTAAAATAATATTTTTTTTACAGAAAACTACTTAGCAGTCCTAAAAAATAGTAAAAATATGGTCACCCCAACTCAACGGCATTGCGATGCAAATTGTAGGGAATGATAGAGCGGCTCCACACGAATTACTTACGGAATTTTAATTTGTTATCTGGATCCGACGCAATTAACGACTAACTTAGTTATTTCGTCTCTATGATACGATTCTTTTCACAAAGATTAATGATGTTACTTTGTTAACTGGGTTATATTGCGAGAAAACTTTGTTACTGATACTCGATATCGCGATTACGACGCACTTTATTGGGTTTTCATGAGTAGTAACATCAGTGTTTGGGTTATAATGTTTAGATCTTCATGAAGATACACACCTAACGAAGCCAACTGGGTCTGGAGAGCGAAGACTTACCAAACTCGGAGTCGATAAAGATGTCAATGGACAGCGATGGTTATGATGATGTTATAGTGTTATCTTTAAATAATGCAGTTGTTCTTAACTTCAGACACACTTATAATAAACTTATTCGATTTCACTTGTGATTGAAAGTCTCTATGCCGTCACTGCAGTACCAATGCCTTTAACGTAACATTCCGCATTCTACAATACATTAAAACAATGGCTTAGCCTGCAGACGGCTTTATTAACTTCCAACACATTCGGAAACTAACCGAAAAACCGACCTCGCTTTTAGATTATAAGGACTTGCGCATTAACAATGTTGCAGAGGTATCTAAAGCGTAATGTATATTGGATTTTTCTCGTATATTTAGGTAAGCAGGAGAGAGAGCAAACAAGCGAGTGTAGACACGCTCGCGAGGACTACGTCAAAGGCACGAGCGATTCCTTCCAAATTGCATTTACGCGTCCCGCGGGTGTGCCTTATCGAGTTTGCTCTCAAAGAGCCGCCATTTTTAAAACTTCCATCGACTCAGGTAGAGGATCGGCTCGGCAATTGTGGTTCCGCTTTGTTCCTCCTTTATAGGGTTGACGAAGTTACTGAGTTTCGGCGTTCGAATAATTTGTGTTCCAGCCGCGCGATGCGATTACACGAGTTTCGCTGGAATCCAATCCGGCAGTTTCCAGAATCGAATTCCAGTGAACCGCTTCGCAGCGAGAACTTGGTTTGTCCCGATTATAATAGCGTCGCCGATCGCGGCCGGATTAAGCTTGAACGAGTTTGGCGAATCACCATGCAAATCGTTTCGGCGACTCGCTGGCGTTACTGTGACTTTCCCAGTAAGGTGGCGCCTTTATAGAGAGAGCTCAGATATAAAAAAAACTATCACAACATCACACTGTGTCTCAAACTCATCTTATATATCTCATCTCTTATATAACTCATCATATCCATGTGCTTTATAATAAAATGTAGGAAAATAAAACGTAACTAGGTACGCAATTTTGAGTCGGATCCACTCTTTAAAGTGACATTCTCAAGAAATCTACAAAGTCAATTCGGCAGCACGTAACATAGAATTACAACAGCAAACCCAAATTCACACCACCGTGCCACCACGGACACGTGTAGCCATTAATAATTACGAAACTCATCTTTAATTCGCAAGCTTTCCGCATGTAGATTGCAAATAAAGAAAACTCGTAATCCGCATAACGCATCGGGCGGGCAACGCAAAATGAGCTCATTTCTATTCTGCGCAAACAATTCCGTAACTCGCCGAAACTCGTAAAATCATCCGCGGAATACACTTTTATTAAACGAAAACAGAGGCAACGCGGTCCGTGCATAAGTTAACATAACATTCCGTTCCTTGTTAAAAGATAAATTAGAACGTTCGTTTCGGACGTGCAAATGTATTCGCGGATCCAATCTCGCGCTCCCCGAGGCGCGCTGGTAATTGCTTAAGAGAAAAATCCAAATGAGAAATGAAAAGGGAATCCCTTTTCAGAGGGAAAATTATATAATTGAATATCTTCTCGTAAGTATTATGAGGTATAAAATATGATAATTGAGTTTTTGCTTACCGTGAGCGCGACGCGTTGCCGCAGCGCTGTGCGAATGTGAAAGCTAGTATTATCATTAGAATGTATTATTGTCTTATTAAAATTATAATATCTCATTAAATCTATCTATACATATAATAAATCTACAAGTGTTTGCTGTCTGTTCATGGAAGATATGCTGAAAGAGAACCATTTTAGGAGTCTTTATTAAGGAATAGATAAAATATTTTTTTAGAATTTGGTACAGAGATCCTGTAGTCTATTAGGCAAATCCAGTAGTGTATTCTATTTTTAATATTTTTAGTATTTTTAATATTAAGTCCAATAAATTTCTTTTTCACTCTGCACGATTCACCGTAAAGATATTTAGGGTTCCCTTTGTCGTACACACATTAATCTGATCAATCTACCTAGTTCGTATTTAGAAATATACTAACACAAGTTTCCAGCGCTTGTTGTTGGACTCCCAACATAATGCTATTAGCATTATAGTTCGCACTACGAAACACTATAGCAACATATATGAGTGGAATTTATAAATTTTCGTATTATAAATTAGCCGACTCGGTTTTTTTATGTACGTATATTGCAACATAATTTATTCTTAAAAGTGTATGGATTACACTAACCAGTAGGTACTTGTCCAGAGTGGTGCGTAGTATGTATTGTTCTGTGCATCTCGAGCTCGAGAAAACTCGTAGGTTTATAATAGACCTGTAACCATTGCAATCTGTGTATAAAAATACGATATTTATATTTGTGTAAGTTCCCTATAGACTTTGAAACGATTGGACCGATTTCGACGAAATTTCCAGTAAATCTTCAGATTGGTGTAGCAATCTGTATAGTTTGGTAGTAATCAAATTAACAGCATTTTTGTATCAATAATACTTGTTATCCATCTGTCATGGTTTCCATAACCCGCATTCATGCCTTAAAGAGTCTACATTACACTAAGACATACGAGATATCAGCTCCAGACATTTATTTGTAAACACAAACCTAAGCAGCGCCACAAAGACCCAATCGCACATCACGAGGACAGAAAAACGGGATAAGATTTCCCGTGCCGTGTCCCGTCCCCCGGTCGTTAGCAATCAGGGTATTTGTGTCGTAACATCGTTAGGCGACTGTCGCGACGGATCGTGACTCGATTTCTTATGCCTTTGCCGAATTCCCGCGCTGTTCGAGATAATGTCTTTTGAGTGTCTCCGATATTCGATCCCTGAGCTCTGGAGTCGAGCGATCTGATTCGATGAAACTTATTAGGGTTAATTTGTCGAAAGTTTTTGTGAGGTCGCCGCGATGATATTCAGATTGGGTTATGCCTGGAAATTGGGTGTGACGATTTTGTTTTATTGGGAAATGTATTTAAATACATAATGCTGGTGTGCGTGTGTCTATTATTATATTATGTCACGGGAAGGACATTTTAGGACGTAGCTGCGACTTTTAACCGGATTTTTTTTCGTTTGGTTAATGGAAGCCAAAAATAAAATCTCAGTGCACATTTAACGTCCAGTAATTGTTAACATGGCAACATTACAAAAAGATTCAGGCTACCTAACCCTTGCAAATCGGAATCTAGGCGAACGCGCGAGGGGCGTGGCAACACACCCCCGAGCCGATATTACCCCGCGTTTATAAATAATAGGCTCCAGGTACCACGATGCAGGAGCAATTTCTTCCATGAATTATTCAACGGAGTCCGCCCAGTAAGCGCGTTACGATTTTTCATAATAGCTCCTTTTTGATGTTACTAGATACGCCTCGCCATTTATCTTCCCCGTTATGCAGTTTAGTTTTATTTTATGTATCCGCCGGAGAACAGGAATTGTCTTGAGGGAAATAATGTTTGCGTTAGCCTCGTAGCTGGCAGTTGCCACAACATTAACAGCTATATGTGTGGTTACAACATTTAATACTTGTATTGCTTTTGAGCCACAAATAATATGTTCAATTTAAATGTTTAAAAATATATTAATTCTAAGTAAAACTGTATGTATTCGGCTGTATGCAAAACTACAGGATTTTGCACATTATACTTTGTAAAAAACGCTTCGTAAGTTGTAGTACCTATATTAGTGTCAACCGTACGTCCAAATTTATACAAATGACACTTATTAAATTAAAACCAACAACCAACGGATCATAATTCGTCATAATTGCGTCGAGTTGATATGGTAATAACCCCTATGCAAGGAGTACTAGGAGTACATGAAATGCCATTCAATTCAGAACCCTTTCCGAGTCGCGCTCTAATTAATACAATTTGAGCGCGTAATTAGAGGACACGTGTGACGTGGCGCTAGTGTTGTGCCGACTCTATCGATAGTTCGCGAATATATGAGATTATGTAAATCAAAACGCTGTACGTATTTATATTTGATATGTGAATGAAGAAATGAAAGAACATTAAGATATATATTATATAAGTTTTGATCGACGGAGAATCTCCAAATATTTTTTACAACTAAATGATTTTAAATAGGTCTTGAATTGAGTCAACGTCTTAAGTGTATTGAAATGTGAAACTTATTAGGTTTAATTGATCTTCGAAATCATACGAACTTCCTACATTTCCTACTCTCTCGAAAATGTATCGTCTCTAATGTAATCGTTATCTTTACCTAAGTCTGTAAATTTAAGATATCATATATGAACCTTATTTGAAATTTTGTTCTTACGAGTACATACTCGTATGTTAAGAATTAAAAGGGTATAAAATAGTAAAAATAATATCTAGTTCTTTGGAGCAAAGCCAATACTATTTTCATTTCACTTCAAGTCCCGTCACACGTCAAATATTCCCGTCCCGTCGCACAATACATCCCTATTCCCGGACAATTACACGATCCGACGCTCCGTTGTTTTTCATCCCGGCTTTATTCGTCGCATTAATTTATGCCTTTTTTACGCAATAACGCTTAATTGGACTTTATTTATCACATTTAATTTTTCTAATTTGATCACCGACTGTGTACTGAATTGGAATTTATGGTGCGTCAACGCCAGATATTGTACCCGGAATTATTGTATCAATTTGAATGCGTAATACGAACAAATGTGATTCGATTCGATTGCTCGGTGACCGTCCGTGGGATTGTAATCGATATTAATCTGTTTTTTAGTTTGATGGATAGGTGCTGCGAGTCGCGTGAACCCCATTTTAGGTGTCGTGTTACTTATCCCCGAAATGCACTGCAATGGTACATGAATTTTTTGAAGTCTCGAACGCCAGTATACTTAAAATACAACACATCAATATTAGATGACTTTTCCCTATACCATTGAGGTAATAAATGACACCTGTATTCAACCAAAGACAGGATCGAAATTATTTTTTAGGTCGACCAAATGTGTTGCTATCCTGAGGACTAAAGTACAGAAGAACACTTCAGTTACATAAGTGTGTCTCCCTGACCACACCATTAACTACAGAAAAAAAACCATTCCTTCAACATATACACACATATAGGTAGTACAATGACTTTATATAAGTATTGCATAAGACTAAGACTTGGCTTGCAATGGATCGAACACTGCACGATTTTTTCACCTTTTAAAAATAAAGCAAAGGCAAAACATTGACCCCGAAAATCGAGTCTTGTTAAAAAAAATCGATCGTTCTAATGCGGTGTCCCGCATCCGCGGCTTATAACAAAGCTAGGCGGATTTTTAAAGCATCATAAGCAGTTTAAAGCCCGCTGGGAGGCGGTACATTAGCGGGGATTCCGCAAATGTTATTATTTCCTTGCTCGGATTACCGAGGATCGACTGGTATGGCTGGTTCTCTACACGCCACTGCCTTATCTGGCTTTAATGTGGTTTTGTTTAGCCCATTTTATAATTTGACGAGCTGTGCCCCCGACTTCGTCGTGGAATTTAACAAAAAATTACAATTCTAAGATAAAAGTAGCCTAAGTTAGTCCTTATTATATCCGCTATCTGCCAGTGAATGACCTGTAAAAATCAGTCCAGCCGGTCTAAAGATTAGCCGGAACAAACAGACGTACAGACAGACAAAAATTGTAAAAAAAAATAAAAAGAAAATGCGATGTATAAGAAGCTAATATAAAAGCTAATATAACTCATATAATGTACTGTAACATTTTATTAATGTAAGTAATGAAGGGTGATATTGCAATTATGAAATATTTAGGTACACAAATAACTTTTGCAATTTTTTTAGACTTTTCAACGTAAAATTTTTACTAGTCCGACCACGCTTCAATCTTTCAGGTGTACTTTTATTTCACAAAGACAGCCCTTTAAAGTCACGTCGCCATAAAAATGTTTGTCTGCACAAATGTAATTGTGTCGTTGCCATGAAAAATCAAGTAGGTTCGGGATGGTCATTTAGTCACACAAATTTCCATTCTGGCGTCGCATAGGGTTTTCACGTGTTTTACGTCTTCATGAAAAAACAAGCCACCGTTTCAACGTCGCGTAACACTTGCTTATTCATAACATATGGACTCGAGCGCATTACCCGATTACCTATGATCTCTATACGGCGTACTAGTTTCGTTGTTTACAGCTCGCGACACGACGACGGGACGATCTTTGATTGCGACTTTACGTGCGTCGTGATATCATTGATTGTATGTTTGATAGATGTAATAAATACAGTCAGTGAGTACTCACAATATAATAATCCCGAGTAATCGACGACATTATTTTAAAATCATATGTAAAATCGTTTATCCGTCGCATTTCTTTTGTTCTTTTAAGTTCACTTGTTACTCATCTGTGGTACGCTGCGTATTATTTGAATCATTAAAGACAACAAGATACGTAAAGCCGCATTAATATTATTAATTTCATATAATTTTGGCTTTGGATACTTCTATAAACGTGTAAATGTTATTCAAGTTTAAATGTTATGATGATTTTTATTATTTATTAACTTCCTTTATTTTTAATTATTATATTTCTTTATATATTTTTATGTTATAACATTATATGTCTGTGGCAATAATTGGATGGCACATACATTTAATTCTACAAGGTAAATTAAAAATTTCATTTTCATTTTTACGCAATTTTCTTTCCTATAACTTGGACATTTTGATATTTAATTTCACATTCACAGAGCTTTGAGTAATTATTTTCACATTCACGAAACAAATCGTTAGCTCCGCTCTCCGTCTGTTGTAAACGGCCCCGCGTCGTAATTCCACAAATGGCTGTAACTCGAGGCGGGTCGGTTTAAAATTGAAATTTATATGCACGCATTATACATGAGGCGGGATTATGGCGGGCTCAAAGAAATGATTGTGGGGTCCACCCTGGAGACCAGATAGTTGGTTCCCGTAAGAGATAGTAATGCGAGTGGATTAGACGTGAACCGTCCGCCGCATTGGACTTGACAAGGTGACAGAATATTGCGACCGTGTGCTACTCGATTGGAATCTATGGGATATGTGACGAGATCGAAATACTGTTTTAGCTGATTGGACGTTTTAGTTTCTAATTCTTTAAAGCAGACGTTATCATGATAGACTTTTTATAGATATAGATGATGATGATCTTGATAGAGATTTTTGTTTACCAATCGTCCTCGCTATTTATTGCCTTTGTGACATTAAATATTGATATTGTTCCGATGCCAGTCTATTAGAAAGCATGTGGAATGTGACGAAATACTGTTTTAGATGATTGGGTGTTTTAGTTAATGGTTCTTTAAGGAAGACGTCGCCACCATAGAGTGGTATTTTTGTTTCGCCAATCGTCCTCGCTATTGGCTTTGTAATATTAAATGCTATCGTGACGATGCCAGTCGATTGGAATGTAGAATTGGCAATACTGTTTTAGTTGATTGGACGTCTTAATCTGTAGGTTTTTTAAGGAAGACGTCATCACCATATACCAGTATTCTTGATAGCCTCCTCGCTATTGACTTTGTGACATTAAATGCTTTCGTGCTGATGCCACTCGATTGCAATGTATATAAAATGTAACGAAATGAAAATGCTGTTTTACTTAGTTGATTGAATTTAGATTGGTCGTGGATAGCATACAAAGACAGACACAAACCAACCAAGTATAGATATTTAAAATCTTCCACAACAATTTACAATGTCTATTTCATTAGGAATCGAATTCAAGCCTTGAGCGGCAGATCGCCATGGCCATGACCATCACGTTATTCGAGTCATATTACTCGTATATAAAAGCTCATCTTCATCAGCTATCAGGAGAAATAATTAAAATTAAAATTGTTACCGTTTTTGGTGTTGTGACCAAGCACTGCATTTTTATCGCTACTACTAAGAAATATTTGGAAAAGATAATAATTATTCACGTCGATATCAAGTAGGTACTTGATTGAAATAGTGTATCGAGTGAATGAAACAGGAATGTAAACCATTGGATCTAACATATATTCAAATATTTAAGCTTATGTAAACTATGTATGTATGAATGTATGTATGTATGTATGTCAGTGTGGTTGCTTTCAGGTTCATCTTAGATAAGACTTCTTAAATACATTCATCCAATATATCGAGACGTGTACAACTTAAAGCTTAAACAATTTAGCATGCAAAAAGTATTTAAAATAAGCATTAAAACACAAAATAAACAGTGCTATTTGTTATATAAAATACCATTACAAATTCAGATCGGATTACCTTTTAAACGGGTAACCGCCCAGAGAAAAACTTGGAATTATTATTAGTGTACCATTAATACAAAAGTTAAAAAACCGAGAGTCTGCGCCCCGTAATTTCGTGAGAGGGAGAGACGATTATGGCTATTAAATATGCATTAACGAATTTTTCTCCTTAAAAGCTGAAAAAAATGGCGTAAAGAGAAAATTGCCAATTAGGCCCGCCCGCCTCCAGTAGGTACCTACTTTTCACTTAAAATTGAATTTGTTTCTTTAAAGTACACAGGCGTTAGCGGAACCTCCTCCATTTTGCTGTAGCTCAAGAATCATATATTGTGTTCACGTTACTTTTTTTTTTAAATTACTAGCATGTCAATACATGCTAGTAATTTTGTTAACCCTTCCAGCTGAACTCGACGGCTTGTGTTAGGAGTGGGTTCGCGTCAATAGTGCAATGGGGGAGTGGGGATCGAACCCACGACCTCTTGATCGTAAGTCCGATACACTACCCATTGGGCTATTGCCGCTTTTAATTTTGTCAGAATTATAGGTTTTAATCATTTCCTTTTTACTTAAGTACTATACGCTTAGTATCTAGAGTAAAAAACTCATAAATCAATATCTAATTATTTTGGAAAATTTCTTTGACGCAAACAGTGGAATAGTTTTGTCTCATTTTTGAATTAAAAGAAACCAGCATTAACAATTAATATTGATTTGAACTAGATCTTGCTAATGTTCGTATTTACCATCGTAAATGATAAATGTTGTGTAAATCTCGACTGTCTCGCTGATATCACAAACGAAATTTTATTATCGGGGGTGCTACGTCATTTGCGAAAATTATAATTGAATTATTATCTCAAGTCCATTAGGTAAATGAGGCGAAATTGAATTGTGAAATTTGTCTTTGAAATAATAGGGGCTGGTGTCATCAAAAATGAAATACTTTGGTAGATCTATGCGGAGTTGATAAATAATTTTAAAAGTAAGTTTGAATCGCAGTAATAGTAAAAGTACATCGCAGTAAGTTTTTAGCTAAGTTTCGAAATCATGTAACTCGTGCTGTCGCACAATGAGACGAGTAATGGTTAATGGTACTAATGTACGAGTATATAATATTGATTTAAAAAGAGTCCAAATCCACGCCATAACCCTTTCAAAATAGTATCGTTTTGTTGTAGTAAAGTTTTTTCATATTACTAATGAACAGTTTTTTTGAACATCTCTAGTATATTGACATCTGTAGTTAATAATAATGTTAAAATAACCCTCGCTGCATTTCCAACACATCATAGGAACGGAAATATCAATATTTAGATAAAGATAAAAATAAAAAACTACTGTTTCAATTCAGCGCATTTGTATCAGCACACCGCGTGTGAAAAAAATGTTATTTTCTAGGTTTTTTTGACTAGCATATTATTCTAGTTTGTAAGAAAGTTCGATCGAATATCAAGTTAGTGGATCAAAAATTTAATAATGCAATATAAATATAAATGAAAAATAAATTCACAAATACGAAAATTTTTGTCTTCTTCGTCATTCAACTTCATATTTTAGTATTGGTATAAAAGATTGTTAACAAAAAAAGCTCCAGATAAAGTTAGAGAAATAAAATGTCGGACATTCACACGTCTTGCTCACCCAAATATCAACAAATACAACGATTTATACGCTTGTGGCTCTCCTACACTACACAAACACTGGGTCCGGTAAGTAACATGAGAGCTTGTAATACACGTCTATGTAGTAGAAAGTTTCTACCAGAAACTCGTCCCGAACGTTACGTACCGAATTACGTTTTGAAATAGCTTTAATGGCTCGAAGCTCTTGAGCGTTCGTGTCTTGAAAATCGCACGTAAAATATTACTTGTAAGTCCTCAACGGATTATTACAGGAACACCTGTACCTATATTTCCAAGTTAAAATCCTGTTAACGTCTTTAGAGTAAGAATATTAAGTCCCACTTTTGTCCATCACATGTTGTCGTATGTTATTGGTATTATGTTTTACAAGTAGGTCGATACTACTCTGAGTAGAGAATTTATTTAAAAAAAATTCTTCAGCAGGTCTTTTATAAGTCTTGCAGCTGATCCTGATCTCATCCTTTATCCATCCATCCATTCTCAAATCTTAATTGGTTACAGTACAGAACAACAACCGAGGTTAATCATCATTCTTAATTTGTTAGTGAGTCTGTGAGGGTTTTGGTTTTCTGTTTGCTCTTCTGGATTAGTATAGTGATCTAGTACATATTGGTTAACTTTTATCCGTTTGTACTAACAGAAGTCTCGCATTGTTTGTACACACATATTAACATGTAGTTAACACTATTCCTACCAGGACCGGTCAAATGACCGTTTTTAAATTTTCAATTGGAATTTCCTACATTCAACGTATG
>DWGW01001118.1:0-12055 GCA_018247775.1 Udranomia orcinus
AAGACCGCCTATTGTATGTGCCATGTCTCTTTTCTTGTATTTGTCTACTTATTATACAATAAAGAGTATAAATAAATAAATAAATTTGTCTCAAGTTAATTTGTGCACAAATTTAGTTTTCTGTGGATCTATATTGCATGGAAAAAACTCGATACTTGCTACTACTATCTAGCGAAGTATACTAAATACTGACATTACGGGGCACAGAGATATACTGACTAGATTGATATACAACAGTGAAAAACGAAAGATTGGTATTGGTTTCTGTTTACGAACAATAACCGTTTACGTGGCAGTCGGTGCAGCGTCCGTCTGTTCCTCTTCCATTCTCGTTTGTATTGATAATTATAAATAAAAGATAAGCCTAGTACATGTCTTGTCGGTAGCGAGCATGTTAACAAGGCGTAAACAATGTAAAGCAGCTACGTCAGAGTCAGCGCATTGTGTTCGGACGAATAAGTCGACTCGATTCATTATACCGATGCGCTGTGGGGGAGACAATCGCGAAATATCGATTGCCTGCGCCGTCTACGTGCACAGCGCCGCCGCCGGGGCCGCCAGACATTCAGACTAGAATATGCACTATTATACCTATGTACTCGTCTGGGTTTCGTTTTGGTATTAGAAATTTATGTCCTGTTAGTCGACAGGTCTGCTGGGGTAAATTTTATTTGACCTATTATGAAGGTGTGCGCTGCAGGAGATTTCGTGTTAGTTAGGTATCTATTTAAATTTAGGTACCTATTTTCTTCTTCTTCTTGATTTCATTTTCCTTATTTTAGTGTCTAATACTGAACGAACAGCTGCACTTTATCAAATTCTATTTTCTTCTTCAATTTGAGTACAAAAATACAATAGTTAAGATATAAAAGAAGACGTAATTTCAATGGAGCTTGAGGCATACCAAGAATTGGTAGGGTCATAATTTATAAACCAATTTATTATAGTTATGGACGTACTTTTATAGACTATTAGGAAAACCCCGCTCCCCCAGTCTTGTCAGTT
The DNA here is from genome assembly GCA_018247775.1 of Udranomia orcinus. Lineage (NCBI taxonomy): Eukaryota > Metazoa > Arthropoda > Insecta > Lepidoptera > Hesperiidae > Udranomia > Udranomia orcinus. Next base: position 1,006 of record DWGW01001118.1, read on the forward strand.
TATTGGTCACCCTTGCCCCTAGCTAACAATGCGACGAACCTGCGATTTTGTAACACACCGCACGTACCACATCGTACAATAATTACATGTTTGCGTAGGGCCCAGTGTACGTGCAATCGACATGACTCATACGAAATTTGCATCAAAATGCTCAATTAAACAAATTCCATTTATTCAGTGTCTGCTGTGTAGTAGCACTCAAAGGTGGACGCGTCCGTTTTAGATCATTACTGTAGTAGTTACATTTGCCTATGATGTACATGCGTAATGGTTATTTGGTCATTTGCAACGTATTTACAGAGGAATAGAATAGTACGTGAATTATTTATCCGCACAATAAAATCAGCATGAATAGTAGAACCTTTAGTCTTGTTTTTCACTCGACAATATCCATTGAAAATAGCTAACTTAACTGTTAACTTAACTTACAATAACGATTGGTTTTAGTACATTCTTTATTATAATTTAGGGCACCATATGATAAATTACTGCTATGCAACTATTTATATCTCCAAACAATTTTATTATGACATTATATGTATTGCGGTTGCATCTCTTAAACGCTTACGCACTTGGCTCTTGCGTCCGATATCTGGCTTTCTGGTCCTCAACTATTACTATCTTTATAGTTTTCCATTAAAATATTCATAGGTTAGGAGCGAATGGAGATGAATGGCGGCGTCGTAAAATGGAGCTTTTTATGAAATAAAAGCGAAATCAGTTTATATTTACAATCGTATCGTATGGTGCGCAGTAAACTGGACGTGGAATGATTTAAATTAACCCACATTTGAATTTATATTGTGCATATATAGAAGCAGCAGGCTTGGTTCAAGAGTATCGATACTGATCGATACATGGACATGCTTTATTATTTAAATTTGGAGTTCTTTATTCCGATCATGTTTAATGCTCGCGCGTGATAACAAATGGCTGCCGCATTCCTTCGTGGCGGCATTCCATTAATTAGACTCTGCAACTTTATTAAACGTAGCCCCCACTGTGTTGCTGAAGGACTGATGAAATGAGGTTGCTCAATTTATTTTACCATTACTCCTATGTACTTTACTATAGTTTCTACATTAATATTCTAGCCAGACTTCGTCGTCGAACCGATCGATCGATCGACTCGCGAACCACGAAGTTTTATTAACTTTAGCTCTCGGTGAGACATAGTTGACGCTTTATTTCAGTCATTCATTCCTCTTTATTTCAGTACTCAGGTAAACATTTAACGATGGTAGGGATTCATAGCAGGATGTTGAAATGCGTAATTTGGCAGGCCACCGCAATACTTCGCGACGTAATTCGTCTTACAACAGAACTTTGTCGTCGGGCACTTCAATAATTTCCAACTCTGAGTTTAATTGCCTGAGGTCTTACGTATATCCTAACTCACCTCCCTCCTGCTTACGAACGCTAGTAAATAAACAGACACATAAAATTACTTCGAATACTGACGCTTACTTATACTACACTCGTTAGGCGGTTAAATTAAGCTACGGTAATCTCATAACTAAAATTCCTGTCTCTATTGTTACAGTGGCCTGAATTTCCAAGACCTGATTGTGCGTCAGGGCGCTATCGACTCTCCGCCGAAGACCCCGTTCATCCTCGGCTTCGAATGCGCTGGTGAGATCGAGCAAGTTGGCGAAGGAGTCACCAACTTTAAGGTAAGAATTATTGTCAAGTGATAAGATTAATATTCAATATGTGTGTACTTTTTTTAAAACTGTTGTGACAAAATAAATTCATTGCGATAAAGGGTCAACGTCTACTAAGTTATGAAAGCAGCATGATGGCAGCTTTATTCGGGAACTAGATGAAAGATATTCATAATAATACATTAATTATGCATATGGAAGCCTGAATTAAGCCTCAGCTAAAGTTTTCTGATTGCCGACACTTGTAGCAAGTTCATATGTCTTCTTACTGATGTTATACAGGTGTAACCCTCGCTTCGTTTTATGTTTATTATTAATAAATAGAAAAAGAAACTAGTTTATAAAATAATAACACTATTAATGAAGATTCTTATTCGACTTCCTATATCAATCGCGAGTTACCGCTCGCAATCGCTGCAATTGGTATAATTATTAACTAGATAGTTATTGCATCAGGAAGGATATAGGTAATTAATTACGCTCAATTCGTACTTATCAAATTCCACGTAACAATGTTAATCAAATGCGTTACCGACATCGGCAACTGAATTCAGGTACTATTAATGTTCATCGATAAATCATTCGTAAATACTTACCTACCTGGCAATCATTCATAGATAGCGCGGAAAAGGTTCGCTAGAACATAATACGAGTTTAGCTCGAACATAGTTTAGAAATGTTAAACTAATATAAAAGTGTACGTATTACCTTAGTTATTGGAATGATTCTGATTTCATAACAATATTTATCTATTTTATTTTTGTATACGACCTGTAATCGAATTAAAATCATTCGGCTATCTTTGAAGGTAGTGAACAATTCTAAATATATGATCAATCTAATTGTCTGGTCAAGCAAAATTTTGTCTTTTAAAATATTTTGATTCCAAGTAATGTTTAAGCTATAAATGTACACGCTAAAACAGCATGGAGGTATATGCTATATGTAGTCGTAAACTATTCGAAAATGCGTTCTATTCAGATAGGTTTTCTGATATAGGTTTCAAGCAAGACGCACGAAGAGCAAGACTCCCCAAACGGAAATCCCCTGTGCCCTTGTCTTTCCTGAGGGAAGACTTACGCGAGTTGCTGTCATTTCGCGCATAATTACGCCGGCTTTAGTTCTTACCCTTCAAGCTGGAACGAATTTAACGTTACGCACCACTGATTTAAGGGAGAAAATTATGTGCGATTCATGTTTAAAGCTTTGCAGACCTATTCTAAAGGGCTAATGTTATTTGGGGCTAGACGTTAAATAATTGTTTATCGGTGTCATAACTGTTTGAATGTTTGATATTTATTTGTCTTTAATTCTGTAGGAAATTTCGATCTGTGTAAAGATCTCACATTACTTCTATAGTACATATGAATTGGCTGCTAGTTACAAGATAAGTTTCTCACAATTAGTATAGCTCTGACGGCTGACGTTGGTACCATATCCTTCTTGTTCATTTATTTATATTAAACAGACAAAGGGTTTTTGATAAACCTCGCGTTTCATATCACAATGTAAGGATTAGAACCAAACTCCACTCACAAACTAGAATGATCGCAAAAACCGTCATTAAAACCCAGGTCTACGGTTTATGGGTTCCTCACGAAACAACGACGATCATAGTCCCACCATCACCCAGAATTTAATGTTAGAGAATGCCTCCGTCCCTCTCTAGTTTAAGATGCTGCAAAAAGTTAAATAAATAAATCGATAAAATGAAATACATATCTATTGTATATTGAATAACGAAAAACGGATCATAGGTTGGAGACCAAGTGGTTGCGCTGCCCGAATACAAGGCCTGGGCTGAGCTGGTCGCCGTGCCCGCGCAGTACGTGTACGCTCTGCCCGATGGCATGACCGCCTTGGACGCGGTGGCCGTCACCACCAACTACGTGGTCGCCTACCTCCTGCTGTTCGAGATGGCTAACCTGACGCCCGGGAAGAGCCTCCTGGTGCACTCTGCTGGCGGCGGCGTGGTAAGATTGATTTCTTAACCACTATTTTATGCAGAATTATATTTGTCTGTATTATTAACGTATTTAGTAATTTAAATAGGAATTACAATACAATCTAAAATCGAAGTCTGATGTAAATATCTAGTGTTAAGTGATGAAGTAGATAAGTAAAACAGTCTGGTTGATCAATAAACATTTTCTAAATGTCCTATCCATTAACTATTATAGATAGTTATGTTACAATATGTATAATTGCTTAAATTTAAAATCTTTTCGTAAAAGCAAAGATTTGATTTCCGATCACGCAAGAGTGGGTCAAGACGTGTATGTTTGCAAAACAAATACAATACTAAAGGTACCGCAAATATTGGTTTGTATGAATTATTTAACGTCGCAGTAAACTTATACTTAACATAAACAAGAGAGTACTAAAATTATGGAGACTATGTTCTATGGATTGTCTCCAGTATTGAAAACGAGGATATCATGTAACCACTTGGTTACCATTATTCAGAAAACTGTAACGCTAGGGCATTGCTACCTATAATGTTAAAATGTAAATCCAGAGGGTACTTATTTATTACGCGACAACACTCAATCGCTTCAGAACACGGTTTGTACATTAAACAAGACCTACGAGATAGGCGAGCTGCTTACAAAACACTTGTTACACCATACCGCTGAAAAATTGAGATAAATAACCAGTCATATGAACTCACAATGAACTCCTTTCAATATTGTATCTTATGCACATTTTGTGAAATAAATTTAAAGTAAAATTCATGTCGGATCGGACATAAGCAAATAAATGAACCTCGCTAAAAATACCGGCGTAGCATTGACCCTGGGAACCACTGCTCAATGTCTACTTCTTCGAGCTTTCGCGTGTGTGCGTGAGCTACACAACTGTTGTACGGTGTATGAGGTGGTACGAGCTTTATAATGAGCGTGCAAACAATGTTACATATTGTCTGAATTAGGTGAGAAAAATAGTGCGCTCAGGAATGTTCTTCCGTTCATTACGTCACTCATTACCCTGGTGCCATTGACCCGTAATTTGAAACGGCTAGCTCGAGAACATGGGAGGGGTTTGGACATACCACTGTCAATTATTTCAACACGTTCAAATTACAAACACGAAACTCCATCAATAATGTGGTAGGCCAGGGTGGGGCTCAGTTGGCAGTAAAGTGGTATTCGATGTGTCTCATTTTGTACAAGAAGATATTATCTACTTAAACCACCGGTTAATGGTACTACGTTATTAGTTGCTCGGTTATTGAGCAAAAAACATAATACAATTGTAATTATCGGCCGGGAATCAGATTAAAACAGATGTTGTAACGTAATAATACAGCGAATATTGGTTACTAACGGAAGAACATAAAAGTTTATGTTGATGGTTTGATTAAACCCGTATACCGATAATCGTTCTGTGATTGCGTCGATAAGAAATGAGAAGTAAATAATCATCATAGTTGGAAATTGGACAAAATCAAAGTATCGGGAAATTCAAATGGAAGCTATAGTTTAATCCTTTTCCTTCTAAATTAAATGGTTTCAGTTATCAACAACGTCATCAATGTATCAAAAAAATAATTAAAGACACTTGAATTACGATTTATAATCAAGTTACGGATTTTAATAATATTCGTTTAATTTGCTTAGGGTCAAGCTGTGGCCCAGCTGGCGAAGACCGTGGACAACGTGACGGTGTTTGGTGTCTGCTCCAAGAGCAAGCACGAGGCCTTGAAGGCTAACAACAACAACATCGATCATCTCCTCGAGCGAGGCAGCGACTACACCAGCGAAGTCAGGAAGTGAGTATTATTTCAGCTACTAGCTCCAGCCTTCTTGGCTTCGAAAACAATGACTGGATTTTGGAGTCGAAATATTGTCGGAAGGTACAGTCATTTCAATCTTGTACTTGGAACGTTGGGGGAGCAGTCTGCTCCTATGAAGATTAATAAGTAACCGTGGTTAATTCTCGTCAGGGACAATATGGGGATCTATACGACAAAACTTGGTAGAAATACTCTTCACGGTTTTCAGTACGAGTACCTACGAAGCATATGAAACATGGTTGCAGTCAATTCCTATCATGAACCACAGATAAATTACAGATTGCAATATAAATTCTTAAAACGCAGCTACTTACAGAAATGATGAAATCACACGGTTTTAAATATACACCATCTCGGCCAGCCCTTCTCGCTAATGGCTCCTTGTGTATATTTCACGGTATGCGGGAATTTTATTCAAAGCATTATGTTTACATTATTGCCGCTATAAATATTGACTCCGCTGTCATTATGTCTGTTTACTTATTTCGCCCCGATTATGGGAGCGTGTAATCTCTCACGTATGCTTTTGCACTTTCCTTTTCATGTCTACTCTTATTGATGTTGTTTATGTCCCGTGAAAGAGGAGAAAATAATTATAGTTCTTGTATATTTCCTGGTTTTGGAATACTTTGGTTTTAATGGTTATCGGACAGCTAGTATGTAACATATGTATGTCTCGAAGGATATTGTAATAATAAATATTAAAAATTCTTCACGTATCTGAGATATACGAGTACTCGTATAATTAATTATACTTGTTTAACGATACGAAATAAATACCCAACCCTTAGTCCTTTTCGCGTAATTTGATGTTATCCACGCAAATTGGTAAGAGTTTGTAGAACAGTTGAAGTAACTGTACATAAGTATGTACTACTGTCTCATTATGGTAATGTTGCGCTAGTTACGTTAACATTATATCCACCCCACATCACCACAGCATTATATCTTCCACATGTGTCACTTCGCTCATGTTTTGACACTACTAAACCATTTAAACATAAAAACAAGCATCCGGATGCAATCATTAAAACATTCCTTAGATATTTATCGTTCTTTATGAGCAAATAAACCATTGTTCCAGATCCCAAGCTTTGTTAATTGATAGTTATTAGAGTTACATATTTCAGTCCCACCCAAGCCGTTCGTGTGATCCTCTCGTGGCCAGATTAGTGAGACCCCTCCAATCCTTAGTTTGCTGCGCGACACCACTTAACTTAATGGGTTTGGGGACCAAAGTTAAGGTCCAGTTGAGTCGGACAAGTCGTACATTAATTGTTCCGTTTATAACTCGCTCCTTAGGGCAGCTGCTTCGTAACAGCCGCGCGGCATTTAATTCTCGTAAATAGACAAAGATATTTTTATATCTGGTGAGTTCTTCCCAGCGTAAACAAGTTCAGCCACACAATCTTAATGTAAACAAACAGAACGGTTCTTATAACTCCCGGTGATGTTTTAAGCTTCTCTAAAGGAAAATTATGGAATTGAGTAGTAGAAAGTTAACTAGATTTTTAGCAAGGCTGACGGCTAGTTTTAGGAGAGAATAACCGACACCCCAAAAAAGTTATTTTTTTATGCGATCGTTACTATCCTTCAGAGGATTCTTTCTAACATCTCGAGTGATAATGACAGATGTGATTCTCACGTTATTTTTTTAATTAATCTCCTTTTATAGCGAAGGCCCGGGCAACTGCTAGATTTTTTTTTATAAAACGTAGTGTATCGTCGCCCGTTCTTTATGTAACTTTCATTCAGTTTTTGTCACATTCAGCAGGTTGATACGCAGAAATAATTACATCCTCAAGCCACAACGTCCCTATTCAGTACCAAGGTTTCTTTCTAAAAAGTTTTTTTTATGAATGTTATATGAAAATAATACAAGTTTGGCTTTATTTTATAATCTTAGTATGAGTGAAAATCAGCATTTTTATTTCGCCTATTTCCAAAAAGAAAGGCTATAATGTAAAAAAGCATTTCAGAATAATTTATATTATAACAATGGTCATATTTGTTATATTTTGCTCAAAAAGAATTAAAGCCGAAACTTACAATCAATGTTTTATTGAAACTGTCCTATATATTTTACAAAGTAAGCGATATATTGTGTAGGTCGTATATTTCTACAATTTAATCGGATTGGGCAATGGTTACAATTTCCGCCTATTTTGCAGCGACTGTCGAACGATCGAGCATACCGAGTCGAAATTGGCTTTTCTCTGACATAAACGCGCGGCGTAATACTCTATTTTATTTTAAATTTTACGCAGATTCATTAGTGGATTACGGATAATTTCTTTTATGACATTGTGCTAATAACATATTTCTTTGTTTTTATGACAACAAAGAAAAGAAATACAAGCGAAATGAGAATCTCCTTTTTTAGTTATAAATTAGTGTATTACTGTGTGTAATGTTTATCTGTGGTCACACTTTTTTTCTCTTTGACATCGTGCATTTTGCGCATGGACGACACAACAGGGAAATGGTTATACTTGTATTCCTAGATCAACACTATTAAATCAGAACTACAGCATCATTGGCAGGATACCATAAATTATAATGAGGACTTATCGTGTTGTGGCATTCTTGTAACGGTATCCTTTCGCAGGATCTCCCCTGACGGTGTGGACATCGTGCTGGACTGCCTCTGCGGCGAGGAGTGCAACCGCGGGTACTCGCTCCTCAAGCCCATGGGACGATACATCTTGTATGGTGTGTATTCTGATTTCACTACAATGGAGATAAACAGAACCTGTATGTTTCATGAAGAATCAATAATATGAATTAAATTTTTTCAAAAGACAATAAATATCATTATTTTAGTAATTTATATTTACTAAAATAATGATATTTATTATCATCATTTAATGATAAAAGAATCATTCATAATTTAATTAAAATTGGAATTGCATTTCAGAAGTAAATACTTGGGTATCATAATAATTATCTACTTAATTTTACACAGCAATATAAATTACAGTAATGATGAAATAGACAAAATATGTAAACTCATTCCTTCTAATACATATTTTCACACCTTTCTCTTTGTTATCTATAATTTTAAAAGTATAAGCAGAGGTCTAAACAATAGTTTTTATCGCAGGATCATCTAACATCGTGACTGGTGAGACCAAGAGTTTCTTCAGCGCCGCGCGTGCCGTGAGTACCTAATGTTTTAATTATCTGATTCATGAAGAATGCTGCTCTCAAACACCGCTCGAGTGCCGTCTAGACACCGTATGTCGAAAATCTTGCACTTTATGAAGTTAAGTCAAGATGTTTATCATAATAATATTATATGGTTTATAGTCATAAATTTGACCTCAGGTGCATTCGAAAACATGGTCTTCATTGCAGTGAACTTAAATGGTCATTCTTACATATTTATGAATGTGTAATGAATAGTTAAGAAGATTTCGTGACAGATCTCCTTTTTATTTATTGATTTATTTATTATTGTACCTTCACGTAAACACACAGATATTATACACAATCAGTGTAATATTTTTTTCACTCTTTATTTGCAATTATCCATCTTTCTATCTACGTCTTCTTCTAATACACTATACACGTACTACAAATTCTTTCTCCTACATTCTCTTCTACAATTCACCAACGTATGGAGTATCACCTATTCTCCGTGTAGTATGTAGTGTATAACGAACACATTGTATCTGCAGTGGTGGCAAGTGGACAAGGTGTCGCCCATCAAGCTGTTCGACGAGAACAAGAGCCTGGCGGGGCTGAACCTGCGGCACCTGCTGTTCCAGCACGGGCGCGCGGAGTACGTGCGTCGCGCCGTGCAGCGCGTCTTCGCTCTGTGGGCCGAGGGCCGCGTCAAGCCCCTCGTGGACTCCACTTGGGCGCTCGAGGACGTTAGTACACAGGACATATTTATTAACAAAATTCTCATTAACAGAATCCTTGTTTATCAACAAAATTCTCATTAACAGAATCCTTGTTTATTAACAAAATATTCATGAACAGAATCCTTGTTGTTGTAACGAGATACTCACGAACGGAATAGTCCAATGGGTAGTGGGTCGGATTTATGATCGCGAAGTCGTGGGTATGTGGCTAACACAGGTCTTTAAACATTGCCGGAACGTTAAAAAAAATTAATTTGATTGTGACGTATTAGTAGTCCTTTTTTAAAAAATACATAAATTTAAAGCAATTAAAATTTTATAATACATTTTGTAAAATTGTAAATATATCATACGTTGCTATGTTTTCCATCTCCTAGCTACCATCGTTTTCCTAGTTTTTATATTGGTTTTAGTCTAGACTGAAAAAGGTAACGGTTGTTTACGGGTGCTCTGACTATTAATCTCAATTTGTGAACACATTGTTGCTTTGAGACGAAAATAGCAGTGGCACCGTCACCGGTTAACCACGGGCCACTCTAAAGACATTGCGTCAAGATATTTTCATCTGTAAATTTGATAAACCTTTAAAACTTGGCCAACTTGTTCACCAAAATTAACTAATAAAAAGAATAAAAAACACACTAAGTAAAGAAGATGATTAATTGATTATGAAATATGATCATTTAGGTTGGCGAAGCGATGCAGAAGATGCACGATCGCAAGAACATCGGCAAGCTGGTCTTGGACCCGTCTCTGGAGCCGAAGCCGAAGCCCGCGACTCCCGCCAAGGGCAAGTCCGGCAAGGAGAAGAAACCAGCCAAAGAGAGCTCCGAGGACAAGAAGGACAAGGAGGTGAAGGAGGAAGAAAAGAAGCCGGCGGAGAACGGAGAGAAGAATGGTGAGGAGCCACTCACTAACGGTAACAGTGACGAAGGTCAGTCTCGATCTATTGTGACCAGGCATGCTTAGACGCGTAGATGCTTCACAACGAATCGTATGTACTTTACATAGTTATTTTTGGCTTTAGCATTCTAGCCTAAGATCGGTCTGCATGATTAGCTCACATTCATCTTTTGTTGATAATCAGAACACAAAACGTGTTTGTGGTTATCGATAGAGAAACGAGATTCTCTTGAGGTAGCAGGATATAGTAAATAGCTTGTTATGAAATTCCATGAACGCCTAATAATTGGGTAAAGTGCTATAACATTTCTGACAAACTTAACTTTATCAATGTCCGATTTAAAATACTATTTTATTTTACCAGGAATCTGAATAATATGAGAACTAAACAAATCTTGAACTTTTTGAAATTTTTGAACAGTAATTTTTTTTTACGAATCAATATCACGAAACAAACATATACATATGTTACGTAATCACGCAGTCGGATCTTGGGCTATACCAATTAACTTCGCACCGCGACTCTAAGGCTTCACGGGAAGCCGCGCGGCATCGATTGTCACGGGATACGCAGCCCTTAGACCTGCCTTGTACCTACGCTTCATTACTCACTCACGCTTGGATGTAGACGCCTCATACATATTATATCACATTGCGTACGTACTATAGTCAAAAAGTTACAGTTAGGGAAGAGTGAACCGGGAACTGCTTAAGCAACAATAGGAAGTGTAAGTTGGTTGAAGAAGCAGTCCTTCAATGATTAGAGGACTTAACAACCGTTATTATTGCACTATTAATCATTTCATATTGCAATGTGG
>DWGW01001119.1:0-12051 GCA_018247775.1 Udranomia orcinus
AACACTAAGTATTTCCCAGTACTGTGAAGTAACATAAAGTGATCACAAGAGACCCGCTCTTGTAACAAACCACAAGTATTCATATTCCAAGATGTCTTTGTATTAAAATTTAAATATTATGGCTGTTATTTTTGACTATTTGCTTTAAAAAAAGCCTTAAATCAAATACATTTTTAAACTTAAGACATCAGGGGCACTCTAAGATGCGAATGCATTGATTGAAATTAAGTTTATATGTTAATAATGTGTACAGTTGCCATATTTTTCATTTTTCTCAGTTACTTGAAGCCACAATTTATATTTCAATCTTGGTTATAGGTCTCTTCCTGACTCTAAAATAGATTAAAGTAATTGTTCTATCATATTTGTATTTGAACAATAAGTTATAACTAGTGTTCAACGTTTGAAAGAATAAATTTCCTAACCAACACTAGGCAGACTTACAGGAAAGCTACTTAAAGTTTGAAAAAAAAATCAGTACATTGTGAAATTGTACTGCTATAATTTCGTTACACTTTAAATATTACTTCCATCTTTTACTATTTGTTTTTCATTGAGTTCTATTTAGATCACATCAAAATATGTTTACAACTCAATATCACCAGTAGGGTGTCTATAACCACATAAAAAATGTGCTTAGTCAATGTTGCCTTTCAAGTGTATTGATACTTTTCCTCATTCAACATAACACTGATTGAAATCAATAAATAGCTACAATACTGTTATACAAGGAAATGGGGCAAGTACAGTTCTGGGAAGGGAACCATCAGATCTCCGAATCTTTATGAGTGCCATAAAATCAGTCTGAACAGAAAAACTGAACGGGAGAGTGCTACATAAGTTTTTACGATCAAATAGTTTACTGCTCTCATTTCTTTACTAAATTGTTGTTAATGTGAACTCACAATCTGCCCTTGACCAAAAATTTCCGTGCATTAAGGGCAACCGCACTCGACGAAATTATTTACATTTTCCTTCAATAAAATAAATTAATTCAATTATACGTGAAAAACAAATAAAGGATACAAACATATTAACTATTAGCATACTCAAAATAATTTTTTTTTGGTTTGTAGTGCGAGAGTGCTGAAATGTTATGATGATAAGTATTTCAGTTTTCGTTCACGTAAATATCTTTCAACAAATCGATGTATTTTCGATGCATTTGTTTCTTTTTAACCGACTTCAAAAAAGGAGGAGGTTATCAATTCAACACGTATTTTTTTTTTTTTATGTATATTACTCCATAACTTCGTCGTTTCGACTCCAAAAATAACAATAAATGCAAATGCAATTATTTTTTACTTTTTAGTGCATTGTTTCGCATATTTGAAGTCGGTTCTTCTTTTTGTTAAAACTTTAATTTATTCATTTTATTGAACCCGCGACATCGTTCGGCTCGTTAGTTCTAGACTGGTTAGGCTCTAAACACATGGTATAATAATTTTCCATAGTTTTCTTTACCCCGCGATCTTTTTCCGAGATATGGCGCGAGTGAGTATACGTCTGTACAGGGCACTATACGTCACGGGGCGTGTTAAACGGGGCGTCGTGTTATCGTGAAAATGCATGATGTTTATAAATTTTGTCAAACCGAAACCAATATCGAGGTAGATAAGTATTTTTTATAATTGCGCCTTCTCATCAAATGAAATGAAGTTTTCCAAATGCTACAAGTTATTTTAGTTTACTCAAATACTTACAATTTCTCCTACTCAGGTATTTGTAACTCTGGTCGTACCCATGTGATACACACTTGTGTTATCGTAAAAATGCGTGATGTGTATAAATTTGTTATTGGTTTCGAGATAGATAAGTATATTTCCTAATTGCGCCTTTTCATAAAATTAAAGGAAAGTTTTCCAAATGCAATAAGTTATTTTAGTTTACTCAAATACTTAATACAATTTCTCCTACTCCGGTATTTGCAACTCTGGTGTTATCTTTGTGATACAATACACTGCATCACAATGTAACTACCTACTAGCCTACTATATTGTTATTTTTTATAAGTACGCATTCCTTGTCGCTCGTTTAACTTATCACTTACATACTTTATGAAATTCTCCGTTTATTTAACCATATGTTACGGTATAATTAACTAGATATTACTCGGAATACGAGATACTTTAAAAATAGTGATGTTATTATCCAAAACAGGTTTAACGTCCAGATCCAAGAACGCTTGTTTGTTTTTAAACAACTCGCATAAGAACGTGGAACATATTTTAAAGCAACAATTTCATGAATTCACCAATTTCGTGTTATAAATTTGAAATCTTCAATTTTATTGGAATGCGGTTAACTTCGTTCGCAGTGTTCTACTCCAGTAAACAACTTGTGGTTACGAGGCTCTAATGTTTCTCAAGACGTTCGCTCTTTATATCCTTTAAGGCATTTTAAAGAGTATTCAAAGTAAACGTAAACTCCTTAACCGTGACTTTGAAGAGCGCTCCACTACGCTGCTCGAATTAGGAGAGAGAGTCGCCTCGTGTAAGTGGACATAAAACTAATATTGAACACGCCTTTCGAACCATAATGCTGAAGCCGTTTTGTCTGAACTCGATAACATGCGATACGTACCGGATTCTAGTAAAGGCGATACGGTATAACAGTCGACGGGACTGCTTTCTTAAAAAAATAACGTATAAATCGCCTATTATTACTATGGTTTGTATGTATTCCCTTTCTCGTTTATTGTTACATTTTACTTGGTACGTGACTTCGCTCTATGCTAACCAAGAACGCTAAGGCTTACAATATTAATAAATTATTCTAAATGTACGTATTTTACTCACAGTGAACAAAGAAGCAAAAAACATTGTGCGGACACGTAGCTAGTCAAATTGTTTATAATGCATCATAGAAGTTTAAATTATATAGTGGGCTATTGTCGTTAGCAACAATCGTTTATTGCCATAAAAACCAAATGGCCATGCTCATGAATAGACTGAAGAACTCGTATATTATTACCCAAGAAACGTATATTATTACCTACGTCTATTAAAATAGTGTATGCTCGGGTAAGATTCGCTAATAGTAAATCATTTTTACACCGTCATTGGTCAATCGTTCCCACGCGTGCCAGGCCATTGCAGTGTATTGATCCCTTTATGTACATGCAACGTTGAATACATCATGTTTGCTCATAGGGAAACACGTTAAAATTCCCCATCTAGCGTCGTCAAGTTACTACCTCGGGCCACGGGGCTTTTGACTGCTATCGATTCTGGCCACCTTTGTGTACACCGTTTGGTTATTCCTTTGTTGATACAAACCGTCCAATTTACCCTTTTGTTTCTGTGCAACTGGTAAATTATGGACGACTGATCCCCTAGTGCATACTGAGTTCGGTAAGCATAAGTACTGTTGTTGTCAATATTATTGCTGTAGTTGGGTCTGATTTTGTACATTTTATCCTTATACTAAATAGCACTTAAATTCATCTGCAGTTTATAAATGTGACGTAAAGTAAATATTTTCTTTTAATTACTACACACATTTAAATCTACATGCGAAATAATACAAAGATGATATTATATTACATTTCTTGAGAACTCCTTATTTATATATTTTATACTTAGATATTTTTTGTTTGCCATTGACTGGCTATCGTTGCTACCATTACCATACCATACCTCTGTTAATTTTGGGTTAAGGAACTTGAAAACCAGTAATACATTGAACCTGTCACGGCTTATCGTGTTGGGGAAACGTAAGTTGGGTGTAATTGGAGTTCACCTGTGATTTGCTGGTACATTCAACCGTCGTTCTATCGGGGACAGTTCGTGTTGAGTGGAGGGTTCAAATAAACGCCTCGGCTGTGGAATCTGGGGCAGTCTTCGCTCGCTCAGGTGAACGGACGAGGGCGAAAGTAAAAGTGGCCAGCGGACAGCGTTGACGCCGGAAAACGACGCCCGTTTATTTCCTGGCGCGCTGATAAACCTTATCTAATTGGCATAAAAGCGATATTTCATTACAATATCCCGTCTGGAATTTTCTATGCCACTAAAGTAGTTATGGTAGGTGAAGTAGGTACCAAGTAGTGTGTGAATGAATGTGGGTACGATTAATGTTCGACAGGAAGATAATAGATGAAGCGAATTTAGTGATTTCGGCCGAAGAGAGCGAGTTGTTTCATTTGTCAGTACTAGAAACGCAATTGTATACGATCTCAAAGAGAATCTTAGTTCAATCGGAGTTGGGGTATCTATGTTCATGTACTGCAATGACCCCTCGAGATCAGGTAGCTTGTGCGAGTACGTTAAATCAGTGAAAAGAGTTCCTAACATAATATCTAGCAAATAGATGGATGTTTGCTAAGCGTCTTTGCTGATACAAATATTTTTTTCAGAACTGAATCAGTTTTTTCTTGTTTACTTATTGTTTGTTTATTTATTTAGTATTTTTTGAAATCATCATACAATACATCAAACAGTCGATACAAATGTGTCGGTGCAAAAGGCGGAATCAATGCTAAAAGCATTCTCTCGCAGTCAACCTTAGGGTGTGTAATCCACGAAGGCGGTTGCAAGAATATTATTACAAGATACGAGAAAAAGAAAAAAGTAGTATTAATATTATTGTTCGAAGTCCACACATCCCACACATGTCACATTTGTTTAACGATATATAATTTTCATTTTATGTTTAATGCAATGTACTCGAATAAAACTTTCATCTCAACCGTGAACTCACCAGAATTTTCCCTTGACTTGTGTTTTTCGACGGCTATACGGCAGTATGAAATTTAATTTCTCCTTCCGCAGTTGGAAAAGTCATTAAACTGCATGCCGGGATGTAGGAAGCAACTTTTGAGCCCTTTCGTCTACGCTTCGTGTTAATTAATTTCTAGAATAATACACGTATACGTTCAGAATGTCTGGCATTTGTAATTTACAAACAAACGTTTTATTTAAATGAAACTAATGGGGAAAATTTAATCTTGTTTTCTTTGAGCTTAGTATGCTTTGTCTAGATTCATATTTTGTTACCGCGACCTGTTCGTTTTCTTACACAGTCCACTTATGTTCTTATCGAATCAGGGACCTTCTGGGAGTTGAAGATGATCTAGTAATGTCCCATATTTATGTTTAGTCTATCTTCCTCACTACTAACTACTAATAAACTAACTACTAACTCGCGGTATGCGGTTTGACCTCGTCTGACTGAATCTTTGTATTATCACAGATTGTATTAAACCGGCATAAGCACAATGTACAACTTAATGTTCTCGTCGTCATACTCGTACTGTAGTACTTCGCATTTAGGTAATTCACAACAATGCCGTTTCCAGATGCGAGATTAACTTCTCCATATTTCTCTTAAAAGGAAAGTTGAGAACCGTTTGTGTTTCGCTTAGTGTAAATTGCTTTCTTGTCGACGGCTAAAACGGCAATATATATGCGAATATTTCTATTTGACGCGGTATATAGCGATATTCAATAATCGATCAATCAAAAACAATTGACTTTTAAAAATAGAATATGAGCGACCTTCCATTACATCGGTGTGCGGCGAACCGACCAAGGCAACCTCTTCCATTGTGGATTGTGTGTTTAGCCATTAGAACATAGCCAGAAATATGCCAGACGACCTCCTTTGGTATTATCCGCACTCACGAAACGGGCATTACATTACAGCATTACACAATACAATCTAATCAACCCTGGTGCCTTTATGGTTGACTTTACGCATGACAATTTCTTTTATGTCGAGTCAAAAGTTGCTTGTGACATCTCAATTGAAGCGGATGTTCCTATCTATTCAGTTTGTCATTATTGGATTAATTTCCCACGTTATTGCGGCGTTTACGTGTTTTATCAGTGTCATATTTTTGTGTTATCGCGATATGATTAATGTGTGTGTTAACATGATATAGATTAAGTATATCAGATCCTTATATGAATATAATTAAACGTATTCAAATCCCGCTTGAAAGATCTAATATGTAGAAAAAGTCCCGAGAGACTCGTAAAAAAAAAACATATTTGTTAAGCATTATTATATAGTAGCTACTAGCATTATACTAGCTGTTGATACGCGAGCTACCCTCTTCGATAAGGAAGCTTCATAGCAAATTTCAACTTCTTACAGTTACTCAATAACGGAAGAGTTTTATATATACAGATTAATGATTACTAAGTATTCAGCTGAATAATGATTTCAATAAAAATACTTGTCTCTTAACTGCTCATTTCTCACGAATTGCTTTGTATGGGTGACAACAAAAATATATTTCTTTAAGATAAGATTGTCATATCTAATCCGTTGGAGTATGTAATTAAATTTTATTATCTAGTTTTCAACTACTACAACTATTTACGTTTAAGGACATCAATGTGTACTACTTAATGTATTACTATTAAATATGTACCCTAATGTATATGCTTGCTTAATTCACCTCTTAAGTATTTTAATTATCGTGATTCTAACTCAAGCATTTATAGTAGTATTCATTAACGAACGTATCAACATCACTATACATTCTTTTGATAACCAATATCTATGTCATTTCGTCTTCATTCAGTACACTGTCATGAATCATGGCGCCATTTTAATTAGACATTTCTGGTGCGTGCCTCGACGGTACTTAGTTTAGTCACTAAGTGCTAATTATGTTGACCCTTTATCCGTCTGCCAATCGAGCCTGGCATGCGTGGTATGCGACACGCAATTGGCCGCCACATGAAACTTATTGGCTTTACGACCAAGTGACTAGCTTCGTCCTCTCGTCACTAATCTTTCGAATTGGAGCCGTCTATAAAGTGAGATAACGCGTAACTTCCATATAAAACAGCCAATTCAAAGGTCCTTGTTAAAGTGGTTATGACTTATTGTTATCAGACCCATTTTTTATTGCCAATCCTTGACTTTATTACGCTCACCGATATAAGATAGGTTATAGAATACTTTGGCCGTGTCTTAGTATGAATTGGGACGCGATTTTGTCATTTATACGATGCAAATATATTGCAATAAAGGTGGTTGGTCAATGTATAAAAAAATTACTTATCGAATTTTATGTATTCAACGCTATAACGATAACTGGTTTTTCTTATCCTCCGCATTTAATCATTAGAGGATAAAGTAACTACGTTTTCAGATAAGAACAATCATTGCCTTGCCGTAACCTCGCTTACTCTATTAATTTTTATATTTTTTTCCTTAAAGTACTCTCGGATCTTACCTATTTCTTATTTTATTGTTACATAAATTAAAAAATGTCATGTACATTCAATACTTCAATTCCAAGAAGTTATGACTTAAGAGAGGCTATACAAACGACAAATGTAAATAAATTACAATCAGTATAATGAAGGTAGGTATAAGAAACAAATTAAATTGCTGGTAATCTTAGATCTATGGGTTGCTATGCTATTATAATATTAAAACTTGCTATTAAAATATCCGCGGCGCGTGAGTACAGTCCCAGTACAATTCATCTGACGGTAGGTATTCGACCAAAGTGGGGGGAGGAGGGGGGTACTTCTCGCCTGGAGGGGTGACACACGCTGCTAATAGTGGCTCGTTGCCGTTTTATTTTCGCAACACTATTTTCGCCACACTTCTAAAGTTAGGGCCACTACGGGGCACTAAAAGTGGAGGTCTACGTCAGAAGTCGTCTGCGGTCTGCGCGCCATCCGTTGATAAATAAATACGTCGGTGTACTCGCACTCGGTGGCCGTCGTGCGTGCACGCGTTGGCTGTGTGATCTTTTTATTAACATTATTAATATTTATGTGTGTTTGTGTATTGTTGTTATAATACTCTTGCCAGCTTCGTGCGTGTTGTCATCGAGAGTTCGATCTTTTGCGAGTCTCATGTTATATTACATTTTAGGTTTTTTTACTCGCCTGTATTTATTTATTTATTATACAATGTACAATAAACTTGTATCCATGTATGTAATATTAGAAAAGAAGAAGAAGGAGAATAATAAAAAAAATCCAAATTTATATTACGACAATAAAAACAATTTGAAGTCTAAATGATTTTCCTTAATTATGATTAAACATGACAAAAAGGTCAACAGATAACAGGTCGAAATGAACCATCCGTAGAGGTATTTTGCGTACATATTATGTTTAATTAATGACGTAGCTCTCAGAATAGCTCGGATTTTATGTTTATTATGGAATTCCCTAACCTCGTCGAATGTAAACAACACAAAACGTCGTATCTATTGTTCATTCTAACTTGTGTATTTTCCGACTATATGGATCGTCTGCGCAAACTTTATGGACTTATTTGAGTGATGATTTTTAATAGATCTACTTTTATAAGGACCTGGAGAAATTATGATTTTTTTTCTATTCTTTATTGAATGCTTGATTCATACACAATATGAACGAATTGCATGAACTCACAGCTCTTCGTAATATTCTCATTATTGTTTACATGTCCAATGTTCACGTTAATACCTAGTTTTGAATGATTCACGCTCCGTTTATATTGAATTCATGTAATAAGACTATGGTTGGGTTTAATTTTATATATAAAATTATTGATATATCCTTTGTAACGATTTTGCTTTAAATTATAATAGTTCATCCTGAGCGTTAATTATTCATGATTATCATGCATGATGTCATTGTTTAGTTATGGATGCTTAGTTTCACCGAGTGCCAATAAATGACCCGTGCATTTGGTGTGAAAACGTACATATCTATACATTAAAACTTTCTACTTTCATATTAACTTTCCCACTATTAACATGTGTTGAATTTGATAACCAATAAAGACAGTCAGTTATAAGGCAATGTACTAGTTAGAATCATCCCAACAATGAACGACGATTTAAGTTGGATTTATCATAACTTGTGCCTAATTGCCTGCATTAAGTGTCACGACAACAGGATCGCCATGTTTTTTAAAGAAAAAACGGGACAGTCGGAAGGTCATCAGAGACCGTCGATTTCGATTATTTTAGGTTATCAAACAAAACAGAGAAAAATTAAAAAAAAACGCTTTCTTGTCATGCTCATTAAGTATTATATTAATCTAATTATTTTCCTTGCATATCTCTTAGACGTTCGTAAAGTCTTATAAAAAACCGGGGTGAGCTTAATAGGCCATCGGGACGCGGAACGAGATTGTCGTATTCAGGACTGACCCCGCAGAATCTCGACGGGTGGTAAATCTGCATGGGAGACATAACGGACATACTTTACTCACTAAGACCTCGTTGTTATAGTAGCGAGAAACGTTCGTATGCTGCGTCTTCCCACGGATCACAAACATATATGTATTCATACAAGTGGGCCGTGCCCGCGCCCACGTCACACTATTGAGACTGTAATAAATGAGTTTTCTGCTGTATAAGCTCATTGATCTTAAAATTATGAACACATACATATTGGAACACTAAATTCATTCACACTAAATTTAATTGAAATTGGAATATTTCTCTTTTGGTATTATCAATAGGTATTATAAATAAGAAATGGTTAACTTTTAATAAGCCACATAATAACCTCTAAATGTGCCTAACGCTTCACGGGTTGGTTCACCTCTTTATAAAATACTGGTAACTTTATCATTTCTTGTTTTGTTTAAACCTATGAAATTCATATTTCAACTGTCTGGGGTGTTTTTCGGTCTCAGCTTCTTCGGAATACAAGTTATTTTAATGGATGCTTCAGTAAGTTTCTTACAAAAAGTGAAAGGTTCTGAAATAATTAAATATATGTAAATTTTTTACGTTTTTAAATTTAAAAATGAAATAACTAATGAGTTATGACAAACTCCTACGTAGATGACGCATCAAATATTGGTTGAAACGGGATATAATGTCGACACCTTGATCTAATAAATTTGGTGTTCATATTATTCGAAGTAAATATAAAATTGTATATTTATTTATGAGGACAATAAAACTGTCTAGATCATGAGTGGCCAACCGGTCCATCGTGCCAAGATGAAAAAAAAATTAAAAGTTGAAATATACAAAACTTAAAATTTCAAGGAGTATGTAATTGGTGTATTCCCCAATGATTCGTCGATGAAAAGTCTATCTTAGCCCTTGTCCAGTTGGTTACCCCTGTCTAGATTTTTTCCTCATACTTTCGGTTTGAAATAAGCACGTCCACATTATATTTACTATTATAAAAAATGTTCAAAATAAAACAGAACATCAAATGAAATGCTTCACGTATGTACGAGTACTCTGTTCGTATGTGTAGTCAAGTCGAGTAGAGTTGTTTTGGATACTGATGACCTCTTATAGCAGTAACTAATACTTAACCATGTTTAATGGATCATACGAATCAATAATTCATGTAACATCGTGTTGAATATTTGAACAACGAAATCCTAACAATTTCCCAGAGTACAACGACCGAAAAACTAGGACGCTCCATAAACCCTTGGCTACAACCCCGCCTTGTCATCATGTGCCTAATTGTATTGCCCTACATACATTGCCGTGGCGCGAAGCTCCAGTTTCTCCCGCTCATTAGTCCGTAAATAATAAATGGTTTAAGGATTTCCGAGACGCAATGTCTACGAGACATAGCGGCTCAGTAATCTGAAAATCAATGTCTCAGTACACTCAGATTGAGCTGAGATACAGGCATGAGATTGACGAGCTTGGCGAGCCAGCCGGCCGGCAACCATCGGAGTCAGTGACATCTGAATTATTATTAGGAGTAATCTAAACGAGCTGAAGTAACTATTACGTCGCGTAGGCTACTACGGGGCATTTGAAAGGGAGGGGACAATGGACGGAAATCGTCAATCAGCGGTTCTCACCCACGACCCGCGACTGGGGAGTCAACTATAGTAATAAACCTCCAACGACTTGTATACAAAGGCCCCCTCGAGTATTCTCAACGTCGTTAACGATTCTTATAATGGAAAGTCGAGATTTTAGTACTTGTGTACGTGACATTCTAATCTGACGCGAATATCATTAATCTGTCCTTAACGTTGAAAGCAATGATGAAACTGAAATTCCGATGAATACTTAATGTGATCTTTTCCTATATTTATCAGGCTAATACCTAGCCAAAATAATGATGGTATTTAATATGATTTTCTAATTTGGAATCGCCGGAAACTTTTTATTTAAAAGTAGAAATTGTTTTGAAACCGAAGTTAATTATAGTCATAGAATTAATGCGTTATCTCAATATACTTTTAAAATCTGTCGTGGTGCACTACGTACCGCTTCAGAATCTTTTTCCCCGTCCCCTTTTAACGAGATTTTGTGCACGTGTTTAATTAAGCAATTCGTTCCAACTTGACGGATAAGGATACTTTTGCACCCGACAGGTGGCCCAGATAGCTATGTGAAAATATATTTTATCCTTTTGGCAGATCCAATAGTATTAAAATAAGTGATCAAATAAACAACGAAAATCGACGGCTGTTAATCGGACGATAGAAAAACATCTGCTATTCGATTTTTGTTTTTAAAGATGCCGTGTCACAGCTGCTACGATTTCGCTTGAAGCAAAAAAGAGGATGTTAAATTGCAATTTTCCTGGGCCTTCAGATACAAGACGGCAGATGGTTTTATAGTTGTATAGATACAGTATAATCTAAATGTTCTTCTGTATCGAAGCTGTCTTCAGTTAAATTGATCGTTAAAACTTTTTCATTCTACAGATGAACATAACATAAAATGTGCTATATTTGGATTGAATATATGCATATTCATTCAAACCGGTGATCTTATTTTGTAATGATTAAAATCTGGTGCAAATACGTAGAGTTGGAAACTAAAATTTAATATGTATTACCAACATTAAATTTGAACAGTTTCGGTGCGCGGCATAAACGGTGGAAATGTGTTTCGTATTCATGTTTCGCTGAACGTTCCAAATGATGTTCAATTCGTTAAATCCGTGTCCTCGGTCGGTTTCGGAAGTGCCAATTCACTGGCTTAGCTCACTTTGTAATCGGCAAGGTCGTTTTTGACCGCAATATCACGTGAATGTGTTTAACCGTCGCTTATGTTCAATTATCCTACAACCTACAAATTGTACAAAATAAAATAATAAAAATTCTCTTCCGTTATCCCTTTCGAACGTCTAACTCAAAAATTTA